>CAXKVX010000074.1:0-269609 GCA_964058865.1 Eleocharis quinqueflora | reverse complement strand
CTAGGATGGAGTCCCGGTGCCTTCTGTTTTGTTGACCTCCAGTCTGTTTTGTTTCTTATATTTCGTTTGATTAGGAGTAGTTTGTAGTAGGTTAGCGATGATCGGTCTCACATCATTTGGTGAAACCGACTTCTTTGTATGTATTTTACATTTCTTTAGCTTTCGCTGAAAATTTTGTAAAGGGCACCGTTATATATATATGTATTTGAATGTCGGATGTTTATGTATTGTGTTCACTGTGTGTGATGTTCCTCCATTTATATAAAGTTTGTTAAGATCACCATGTTTCTATAATAATAAACTAAGCCTTTCGTGTACTTGTAAACAAGTACACGTGGCGGAATTAACACCTCTAAGCTACTTAATATTTCTGGAGTGTGACAGACTTCCTTGTAGTAGGATAATGAGGCTTGTTTTCGCCAGGTGCTCTGTTCCTTGACTGAGACTTCTCTATTTTGCTTGCAAACCAACCTAAAGGCCGGACGATTATTGTTGAATAATTCATTTTCCATTTGTTTAGAGTTGCGGTTGCTTCAATGGTGATTGTTGACGGTTGGCGCTTCGGTTGGGTCGTCTGTTTCGCCAGCGAGGTCGCCTTGTTTCGCTGTTTCTCCATTGAAAAGGTCTAGCAATTCTAATTAATGTCCTTCCCATTAATTTAGTTATTGGCAGATGCATTTTTCATTGCCTTATCTTTTTATGACTAGAATGACTTTATTAAAATCATGAGTTCAAATTTTTCATAAGCACAAATTTTGTGTTCCGTTAAGAAACATTTAATAATAGTGGCTGAGAGTTTCCAGGAACCCTATCTGTCCAAAATTTTTATAACGCCATATCTTCTTATCACATGTTTTTGTACACAACTTATGATACTAGAGGCACATACACTAGAAATAGAAAGAGTAATTGATTTATGATATTTAGAGTATTTTTTAACAGAAAATGCTACACAATTTAATCTTTCCCGTTTGCTATTCCATTCCAATGTTGTAATTAATTTTGATGAGAATATTAATCTATTTCCGCTCTTCTCAACGGCAAATTTATATAGATATTAGAGACATTATGGGTCTACTTATCTCCATAATTTTCTTTTTCAACTTAGCTATGTTGTTTAGTATATATTTTTTAATATGCATTACAAAAACTAAAATCAACCCCTTTTAAAAAAAGAATATTAATTTGGCTCTCATACTTACAAAGATATTAAACTGAATTCGTATGGTCTCATAATTTTCATAAATTTATATTTTTAATTCATGAATAATTCTACATTTTGCCTTTAATTTACTTATGTTTCTATGACACTTTGGATAAGATAAAAAAAATTAGCACAATAAAACTTGAAAATACAATATTCCTATATAGGATAGTTACCGCAATAATCTTTTTTTTTCAAAAGCTAGCTGCTGTGACGCGATATCCGCTATTTAAAACCTTGATAGTTTTTTAATATCTGTAAATATGAAAAATCAATTTTGGGACTAAATCTTGTAATCCAAATTTTGGGTTCAGCAAAAGATGAACTCGACCTAATTAAAGGTAGCAAATTAATACTTAAAAATCAATTTGTATTATTTGAACTTATCTTCTTTTCAACCCATTGAGAACAATTGAATATTGACATTATAGAGAGTGCCTAATAATTAACACAAAGACGGTGGTTAAACATGTTTTAATATATTATTTTTTATTGGTAAGGGAAACCCACCAAAGAAAAATTTACAAATGTCACAAAAAGCGTTTCTAAGTGGATCAACATGTCAAATGGTTGCACAAAGCAAATGGGAGAAGTTTAAGCAAAGTTCCCTTTTATGAGGAAGTGGCTTTATCTTAGAGGAAAAAATAAAAAAATTGAGGTGTGATTAATCCTAATATAGAAAGTCCACCACTTAGTTTTTTTTATAATGAAAGGTCAAAGATTTCAAATTATTTTGAACGTAAACATTGAATTCAATTATGAGAATTTAATATAGAGTTACGTAAGCACAAAGTTCTATCATATTTATGATTATATTTCAAATTTAAAAATGCGAATAGATTATCTATTGTTCATACTAAAATCTACTTGAAAATCAAATTTTTAAATTTTCACTTTTTATTATTTTACTGAATAAGAAGAAAATTGAGTGATGATCTAACGTATTAAGACCTTCAGTTTAACTAATTTTCTATCCAGTCGATAAAATAATAAAATAAATTCAAATTTTTTTGGTTCTAAGTAAATTTTATTATGGACAATATTTTCAATGAATGGACTGATCTTTTGTATTTTGAAATTCGAGATATGATCATAAGTATAATAGAGCTTCATGCTTAAGTACATAGCCCAACTCAAACCACATATTGTTCTATTTTTGTTACAAATCTTATTATGCACGACACCTATAAAATACAACAGGTGTTACTGAAAGATATATTGTGAGGAATTTTGACTTAAAAGAAAAGAAAAAAGCAATATCTCCAACGAAAAAACAAATGTGAGCACCTAGGGTTTGCATTTAAATAATTCAAGTAAGAGAAGCTGAAGAATGATTGCCTTTATATCGTGTACTGAATTTCAGTATGTCATTGTCATCCTTGTACAATTGGAATTTACAATTTTTCAGACATTTCGCATCTTGGACCTTGCCAAATTATGCATTTAAATAAATACACATCCAACAGAGAAACTGCCACCTGTTTTGTCAATTGTCACTGGTGTCTTATTGAGAAGCTGTTATTCTGCCGCGCAACAGTTACTGACGACTCAGATTTTCTGCGCTGTAGGCTACGAACGATTCAAATTTGATTTAGAGAATATGATATTATAAAGTTTAACTTGCACGAATCTCGATGCACGAATCTGTAGCACACATAGTATTTTTGTTGCGCGTTAGAAGATCTCATTTCATCTTGTTGTGTTGTCATCAATTCAACACATTGAATCAATTAACGGATACATGTATCATATGTAATTTGGTAACTTACTTTTTGTGATGTAAAGGTTTTGGTGCCATTTAGAGTTGTACTTCGAAAATATTGCAGAATCATGCCATGCATGGTGTAAAAGGTGTAAAAGGAGACACTTGTGGAAGATAATGTTTGGTTATTTTCTTCTGTGGGTGAATTGTGGAATTAATAAGGGTAATGCACTCTTTTGTTTTGTTTTTTCCTCTCTTTGTGCGTTTGTGTGTTTGGAAGTAAATCTATACATAGGGCTTTAGAAATCAGTATGAACATGTTACATGTAAAGATCATTATAGAAGTTAAACAAAGTTATAAAATAATGTAACTAAAATACCTAATATAATGTTATATATTTACACTATAATATTTTTGTGTCAAAAAAGAAGAAGAAGCGTAATTTAGAAAGAGATGCCTTTCTTCCGTGCCTAGAGCATCTCCCAATCCATATATGACACCTTTAGGCCTAATGTCATGATCTCCTAATCTTTTGTATATATACTACACAGTAATGGCCTTTAAAGTGAATTTTTGCATAAAGGGTCAAAAAAACATTTTTTTACAGATAGAGTCAACAGCTTCCTAAAAGTATCATAAAAGATCAAGAACGTAACTAATACTTGCGTCTCTAAGCTTTTTTAGAAGCACAACTAATACTTACGCACCTAAAGTGTAAAATTTGTACTGCAATCTTAAGAAAAATGCACGGAAGTTGGAAAAAATTGAAAAAATATAGGGCACAAGTAATCGCCCTTGGTCCTCTATGAAATTTTTATAATGTCTTTGAACCAATCTGTTGAAAAAGTTTGTTTTATGACCGTCTATGTAAAATTTTCCCCTTTAAAGCCCAATTTAAATCTCCAATTCTTAAAAATTGGAGGCGAGTGAAGTTAGAAACTTCAGAGGAAAATTTTCATAGTGAGTCACATAATAAACATTTGCAACAGATATGATCAAAGTCATTCTAAAAATTTCATAGAGGGCCAAAAGGGCAAGTATTACTTGCGCTCCTAAATTTTTTCAATTTTTTTCATCGCCCGTGTATTTTTCTTAAGGTTGCAGTACAAATTTTACAATATAGAGGAACAACTATTAGTTGGTACCCCTAAAAAATCTTAGAGGCGTAAGTATTAACTGTGTTCTTGGCCCTCTGTGAAATTTTTAGAAACAATTGGCCTCATATGTTTAAATAGTTGCTTTTCTAGCCCTTTATGCAAAAATTGAAACTTAAGATGTACTTAATTTTCACTTTTACGTAGTGTAGAAATGAAAGTAATTGAATGCATTAAATTAATTTACAAATCTTGTTGTTTTTGATATTTGATTTTATATTAGATGCATTAAAAATCCTATAAATTAAAAATACAATTGCGTTACTTGTAAAATAGATTGGTATCTATAGTTTATATTAATAATTTGAAATCAATCCAATAGAGTTTGAAGTTAACTTTACCAATCATTTTCATAAGCTAAAAGATATAATTAACTTCACTCTAGATTTAAGATATCAACACGACAATGCATTTCTTTCCAGTGAAATGGATCCGCTGTTATTATTTTGATGACACACTGGTGCGATTGTCTTAATGACAAGTGGGTCCTATATAATTTATATTGTAATATATAACCTCTTGAATCAAATCACAATCATTCAAATCTAATTCGAGCATTCAGATTGGCCCAATTACACTATTGTGTCATCGAAATAATGACAGCAAATACGGATCAAATTAATTCCATCACCAGAAAAAAGAATAACAGACAAAATATTAAGGAAAAATAAGGCAACAACATATTCCGACGGAAATTGCACAAAGAAAGATGAAATTGGTGTATTTTAAGTTTGTAATTGCATATTTTCAAATGACTTGTCACATCATCAGAAAGTAATTTTTATATGTTAATTGTAGAAGTTTTTTTACCATGTACTTCTCCAATTCTTTGACTTCACAATTTTGTAAAATAAATATAAATATTTTTTACAATCATAAATGTGAAGATGATCTCTTAAATTATAAAACAACGACGTTTTTCTAATTTAGCAAGAATGTTGAATTAATAATTATTTACATTTTTAAATTAGAATTACAAGTGTGACATCAAAATTTACAAATCATTCGCAAGTGGAATGTAGATCCTCTGACAACAAAATCTCCTACAAATTTCCCTTACTAAATCTAAAAAAGATTAAAAAAATTGCAAACAAATTATCCCTTTTTGCGGGCAATAAACTGAATTCCCAACCTTTTGCTACAAAATTAAATGATGTAAATTTCAATTGGTTGTTTTTTCGTGAAAAAAAATGCGGAATTCAGCTCTCAAATTTTATAAAATTCCGTTTTTTTTCGTATATATCAGAATCGAATTTTCCATAACATTCTTCTGTACTTTTATAATTTTTCTAATAAAGAAATATATATTTTTCAAATAATAGTACAGTGATTTTGACAGTACTAGATTTAGTGAGCAGAAAGAGATGTTGAGCCACTGTTCAGGTGTGCTGTCGTATTATATAAATCTTTATCAAATTTTCAGATGTCGCCATCATGGATTTTCTTAAAATTAGATGTTTAACAAATAAATTATAAATAGAAATAAAAATTGTCTTGAAAGTTCGAAAAACATAAAAGATTGTAGTTGCGAACACCGAACTTTTTAAAAGAGTCAAAAGATCGGTGTTGTCAACATCTGCATTTTGATTTGTTTTGCTTTTGCCGCAAACTTTTGGTTTGCTGTTAAATCGAATTTTTTATTAATAAAAATATTAAAAATTTAATTTGTAAGTTAGGTTATATATTTAGGTGATTTTTTGTAATAACTTCGGCTACGTTTGTCGGGTCGTAATTATTTTTTTATCGCCGCAAATCATCGAGTTGTAGATATTCGGGTCTACTTTCATCGCATCGAGTCTCAGTTGTGATCGTAGAAACAAGCGATTTAAAATTACATCTGACGCAAACTCGTGATACAAGTTACTAATTAAGACATAAGTATAAGATAGAGTCAAATTTGAGATGCATATTCATCCGACAACAAATCATACTCAATGGGATGAAAATAGACTCGAATATCTACAGCTCGAGAATTTACGACGATAAAAACCCAATTAAGATTCCAACGAACATAACCGAAGTTATTATAAAAATTATCTAAATATAACCTAACTCATGAATTAAATTATTAATATTTTTATTAATAAAAATTGAACACGACATCAAACCAGCGGTAAAATTTTTTTTAGTAAAATCACTACATTATTTTTCTGAAAAATAATTTACTGTTTGGTCTCAGATTGGCATATTGTTACATTTATAATTAAATATTATTTCTTTTGTTTCCAATTGTTTTAAAAGTTTGTTGGAGATTAAATTTTTTTGTTCGTTTTTTATGAAGCCAACATCACAGACGGGTTAAAAAAATTGAGATCAAGAGAGCTTGTCTAAATAAACTATATGTTGCAACCAAATTTAATATAAGGGAGCACAAATGTAGTGATTTTAAATTCCAATATTTATTAAAAAAAGAGAGTAAAATATTCAATTTATAGGGGCCTAGCTAGCCCTATAATGATAAAATTTCAGAACATTTTACCGAAATGACATTTCAGAAAATTAACTCTATTAGTTGACGGAATTAATTCTGCTATCATGTTGGCAGAATTAATTCTGCTATCACTGTTGGCAGAACTAACCTGTCAGCGAAATTAACAAATACACAAACTTTCATTAACTTAATTCGAGTTGTTAATATTTACAAAAAAATTGTAACTTCAGTTGTTTTCGAAATTAATATTTTTTATTGTCGCAAACCATCCAGTTGTAATTATTCGAGTCAACTTTCATTGCGTTGAGTCTGATTTATGATCAGAGAAACAAGTGATTCAAAATTGATTCTGACACAAACACATGATAAAAAATACTATAAGATATAAGTTGAAGATGGAGCCAAATTTTAGATGCACATTCCTCCGACCGCAAATCAGACTCGACGTCATGAAAGTAGACTCGAATATCTACAGCTAGATGACTTGCGACAATAAAAAATACTAATTACGGTTCCGACGAGCGTAGACAAAGTTTGTAGAAAAAAAATACACTAATCAAACTTAATTTTTTTACAACAACTTCGGCTCTGCTCGTCGAGACCATAATTATTTATTTTCTCGTCGCAATCCATCTAGTTGTAGTTTCTGATTTAATTTCGTCGCCTCGAATCTGATTTGTGATCGAAGGAATGTGCATCTCAAATTTGGCTCCATCTTCAATTTATGTCTTAATTAGTATTTTTTATCACGAGTTTGCGTCAGAATTAATTTTGAGTCACTTGTTTCTCCGATCACAAATGAGACTCAACACTATGAAAGTAGACTCCGATATCTACAACTAGATGACTTGCGACGATAAAAATAAACTAATTACAGTTTCGATGAGCGTAGCCGAAGTTGTTGTAAAAAATATTAAGTATGATTAGTTTTTTTTCCTACAAACTTCGGCTATGCTTGTCGGGGCCATAGTTAGTTTTTTATCGTCGCAAGCCATCCAGCTGTAGATATTTGTGTCTACTTTCATGACATCAAGTCTTATTTGCGATCGGAGAAATGTGCATCTCAAATTTGGCTCCATTTTCAACTTATGCCTTAATTAGTAATGTTTATCATGAGTTTGCGTTAAAACAATTTTGAATCGCTCTCGTTTCTCCGATCACAATCAGACTCAAAGTGATGAAAGTAGACTCGAATATCTACAGCTGGATGACTTGCGATGATAAAAAGAAACTAATTACCGTCTCGATGAGCGATTGAGCGTAGCCTAAGTTGTTTTAAAAATATTAAGTATGATTAGTGTATTTTTCTACAAACTTCGGCTACGCTCGTCGAAACTCATATTATGTTTTTTTATCGTCGCAAGTCATTCAGTTGTAGATATTCGAGTCTATTTTCATGGCATCTATTCTTATTTGCGGTCGGAGAAATGCATCTCAAATTTGACTCAATTTTCAACGTATGTCTTAATTAGTAATTTTTATCACGAGTTTGCATCAGAATCAATTTTGAATCGCTTGTTTTTCTGATCACAAATCAAACTCGGCGTGATGAATGTGGTCTCGAATATCTACAGTTAGATGACTTGTGATGATAAAAAAATACTTATTATAGTTTTGACGAAGACAACTGAAATTGTTACAGAAAAATATCTAAATTAACTCGAATTAAATTATTAATATTTTTAATAAAAAAGGGGCGCATCCTTTTGTTCGGTTCAACTTTTCATTCGATCAAAAAAAAACTTTTCATTCGAAAAGTTAATGAAAAGTTTTGTGTATTTGTTAATTCCGCTGACAGTGTTGGCAATATCAGAATTAATTATGTCAACTTGATATGTGGGTTTGTATTAAAGTAACAAATTTAAAATATTATTAATTTATGTTCGTGTTTTCTTTTCGAAAAGTTGGAAACAGCTGAATTGAAGTTTGACCATTGATTAAAAATATTTTTAATCTTGGTCGTTAATTTTTCAGTAGAGATTAAATGTGGCGAGTTATTTTGTATATTTTATATAGAGAGCGATTTTATATGATTTTTGCACTTGAAAACATAATTATTACATATTATTTGTCGCATTGTTCTATTTGTATTAATTGTGGTCTTTTTATTAATTGTATGAATATCAAAAATCACTCAATTGAAGATATATATATCAAAATGTATATATTTTCAAACTATATACGTATAAAATATTTCATATTGTATGATATTTACATATAAAATATTTCATATGATATATACATATATAATACATCATATATTATAAATAATATTATGCGTATATTTTCATAATATCTACATATAAAATATTTTATATTGTATGTATTTTCCTATATCACATTAAATTTAGAGGAGGGATATAATGCCTCCATTTTTATGTGCCTCTATGGTGTCTCCAAATCTGCACCATTCATTAAAATCAAAAGATGATCTAGATTTAGTTGCCTAAAAGACGTACATGATGAATGATGTGGATTTTAGAGGCATAATGAAGACACACAAAAGTGGAGGCATTATATCTCCTCTTAAATTTAATATTGTAAAACATTTATGTAAATTATATTATTTATTTTCACATCATATACTGTAAATAATATTATGTGTATATTATTATATCACATGTATACAACTCATATATTTTTTATAAAATAATTCACAAAATTTTATGTATATAAAATAATATAAAAATAATTTATAAAATTTTATACATATATTATCAATTTTAATTAGTTTGAGAGAAACTCAAATTTCAATTCTAGTTCTAATTATATCAGATGAAATAGAACCAAGTAAAATACAACAAAATTTCAAGTAACTCTAAAAAACTCTAAAGAAAATTTAGTCTAATATGGTTAGAATCAAACAATCAAGCAAATAGTTCTCTAAAAGACAGTAAAAGAAAGAAAGAAGGAATAAACCAAGTTGAAGATGATGATGATGATGATGTGCACAAGGCCTCCTTCTTCTCTCTCTAGAATCTAGTCTCTCTCATTCTAATTAAAACTATGCAATACAAAACGTACTAACCCGATTCTGGAGTCCCCTATATATATCAAAGTTAAAAACCCCAAAATAACCACTCAAAAATTTCTAAAAATGGCAAAATAACTGTTCGGCCGACTCTGATTACGGCTGCAGTAAAAGAAAACTGTCTTCTGAGTTAGTTTCTCTGCTCTGCCTAAGAAGGTTATTGTCGTAGTCAGTGGTGACTACGATCGTAATGGCCTCTGAAGTTCTGGATTTTGGCTAGGTACCCAAATTTTTGCTCTTTGGAAGATGAGGATTACAGCCGTAACCAATAGGGCTACGACCGTAATGGTCGAAGATTTGCAGAAAACCAACCAAGTCGCGGAAGTGTGCCTCTCTGGAAGGTGGTGACTAGGGCCATACCCAAATAGGCTACGGTCGTAGTTAGGCTGTGTAGGTCTCTATCTCAGGCTGAGGACTTGACTACAACCGTAATGAAAGTGATTATGACCGTAGTCAAGTACGCTGACTGTGTACTTCTTTCGGTTTTGCTTCGTACAAGTTCGAATTGTCCAAATAGAGTCTCATATGCTTCCATTACATGTTTTCTACATTACAAAATATCTCTAGGGCAACTTGAAATTTGAACTAAAACGCAACGAATTAAACCTAAAATTATCGAACTTTGACTTATTTTGCACAATTAAATCTAAGATTTACGGTATACAATTTTGACTTCTCACAACTATGCTAGAGTAGTTAATTCCGTTGTTTCTGCCCTCGGAAATGTCATTTTGATAAAAAGACCGAAAAATTTGTCATTCTAGTGTTTTTCTAATTTATTTTTGTTATTATTAAAAATTTCGACAAATTTGAGGTTAAAAAGAAAAGCAGAATTTATGTTTAACAAGGTAATCAGTCAATCACTTTACACACTTGATTTGCATGCTAAAAATGTAGTTATATTAGTATATCAAAGAAGTTTCATTTCATTTTTGCATTTATTCAAGGCTCTTTACATAGGTAACTAACTTCTTACAAATTATATCCGGCCAAATTCAACTACTCAAGTTTGTCTAATCTTCTTTATTTATTAAATAAAATAGAATTGCATTTATTTTACCTGATATTAGATAATAAAATCATAAATCTGCCACAACTAACAATGGCACTTGTCTCATGTGAAAAGACAAAACTTTAAAATGCCCCATTATCAATAGTTATTTTAAAAAAAAAATCAGACGGAATGGTGACAATTGTAGAGCACCAAGATCCAGTATCTATTGCCATGTGCACATGCATGTGTTGACCGTTGAGACTGAAGTGACGCTGTGACAGTAGTCAATAGAGACAAGTCTAGAGCCCATTATACTACATAATAGATCTTCTGTGGCGGATATGTACTGTTCCACGGTGAGATAAGTTATCAAAATTTGGATACCAGATGCATCCTTTTGGATATCAAAATCTGTAGCGTAATAGCGTGCTACACTAATTGTACTGGTGTCGACCGTTTAATCGCGATCAATCGCTAGCGATTATAATTTAAAAAATTAAATATAATAAAAAATGTTGATGCAGTCAAAAAATAAATCGGACACTCACATATGATCCGTGCCGCGCGGCACCTAATCGGACCCGAATTTGCTGTAGCGCAGTAGCACGCTACAGAAAATGGACGGTCCGGATCGACCGTCGGTGATGAAAATCAGAAGGGTCTTTATACTTTGACACAAATCTTAATGCAATCAGTGAAAATCAAACTGTCCAAATGTTGTGCTACACAATCCCGCGCAGCACGATATCCCGTTCCTAATCTGATTCCCATCCTTTTCAGTTTGCTAAATATTTATTTGATTTACTGTTATCGTTTCTTAATTTGACTATATGTATATATAGTTCATATATACACTTGAGTGTACGAAGTACGATCCTTATCTATCTATGAGATCCAAAAGTTGACATTAGAAATTGTAATCAATTGCAAACCTTGAAATATCCGTTCCACCTACTAGCTAGCAGCGCCAAGCACCAATCTTTGTTTCTTTGTGTTTTCTTTTTTCCTTTTATTTTTCCTTGCTTTCAATTATTGTTTTTATTTTTGCATTATGTAGCTCACAGCAAATGCAGATTATAATTTATAATAACTTCTTGCCAGTATGCATGAGTAAGATATGAACTGACTATTAATTAAGCTCAAGCTAGATGTCTTTGTAGTTATTGCAAGCAGGCGGAGCTTAGTAAGGATCAAGGTGGATATGATCCTCACTGAATTCAAAAAACTGAATTCAAAAAATTTGAACTTAGTTGTATTTAATATTATATTAAATACTTCATTTTTCAAAATACGGTCTTCTTTAGGCCACTGAGCTATATATTCAGCAAAGAAATGATCTGTAGAATATCACTCAATTATCAATTTATCACAACACTTCACCATAGAAATAAATTGGCCCGTATAATTGAATGACCCAGTTTAATTTTGGAACCAATCCAACTTTAGGTCGCTAGAGCGTTAAAATGGCCCCTCTGTAAATCACATCAAGCTCAGCCACTGATTGCAAGGTTGCATACTTTGCCTCTTATGGATTTCAATTATCTCTATTATTCAAGTAATAATTAAGAATATCTCTGTTTTTTTAATGTAATTAATTCGTATATACTTGAAATGTATGTTTAGAAGTATATATAAAAAATGTAGGCATCCTTGTCCTTATATCCATCAAATATCTCAATTGTAATTTAATTGCTAAGTCATTGCTGTTTGTTTATCCATTAAATGTCTCAATTTTATATTTCAATATCGGAATATAATACAAAAATAAAATTATGTAGGTGTTGCAAAGAAGAATAAACTTTTTGCTAAGGTCGGTATATTATTCTTTAACTTAAACTGTATATGACATAATATGATTCCAAAGTGTTATTCTTCATAGACAAATATAATAATGGAATTTGTAACAAACTTGGAGTTAGTAGACTTTAGTGTACATTTATATACAGAGAGAGAATCCGGCTAATACACTAATGATAGCAAAATTGAAAACGTGCTAACGGATGCTTATTTCGAATTTCAACCAGAAACGATTGATCCAAACCGTTGAAATTAATGTTCATACTAGAATCTACGTAAGGGCCAAATTTTACATTTTTCAAATTTTTAACTCTTTTATCGGAGGTGTTGAAGAATGTGTTGAAATTTGAGGTTTTTTTAAATCGTTAAATTAATGCATTTTCAACACCTCCGATAAAATACTAAACTATTTGAAAAATATAAAATTTGGTCTCTATGTAGGTTTTAGTATGAACAACAATTTCAACGGTTCAGATCGACTGTTTCCGATTTGAAATTCGAAATAAGCATCTATTAACACATTTTCAGTTTTGCTAACGTTAGTATGTTAGCCGGATTATATATATATATAGCATGGCTAAAATAATATGCATAGTGTACCACATAACGTACTATGCGCCTATATATATTTAATTTGCTTAATAAATTGAAATTTAAGTTGCTCAATAAATTCTTCATATCAAAATCTTGTAGGAAATCAAATTTCGTGATTTTTAGAGCTTTCTTGCTATTTTTTAAATATTTTTTAAAAACATCTCAGAAATGACACTTTTGTAGTATTAAATCTGGACTGTTTTTAAAAAATATTTAAAAAATAGCAAGAAAGCTCTAAAAATCACAAAATTTTATTTCCTACAATATTTATATATGAGGAATTTATTGATAAACTTAAATTTCAATTTATTGAGCTACATATATGCATAGGACAAAGGAGGGTGTCATATGCATATTATTTTAGCCATGCTCATATATATATATATATATATGAGTAAAGCTAGGATGTCGGTGTTCTTAAGCTCACCAAGAAGGTTGGTGAGCTTAACTAAAAAAATATTAAAATTAAATTCAAATGACAAATCAGAACCGTTGAAATTGATGGCATAACAATTAATGCTTTACGTATCAAATTTATTGATTTCGAATTTGTTTAATACAAAGTCAAGTGGTCAAAATATTAGAAGTTTACGAATTATTTTCAAGCATTCATTTCTTTTTGTTAATTTTGACCGCTTGACTCTACACTAGATCAAATAAAAAAGTTATAAATTTATTATGCAAATGCATCACTCGTCATGTAGATCGGTTTCAACGGTTCGAACTTATTATTTGAATTTGATTTCATTATTTTTTTAGTTAAGCTCACCAACCTTCTTGGTGAGCTCAAGAACACCTACTTTTACACTATATATATTTGCTATATATTAAGCACCTACGTTGTCATGATTTGACAATTGTTCAAATTTGATTTTTAATTTTGGATTTGACCACAGCCTTACGATGGAGTTTTATCGGCAGTACTTCTACTTACCGTGTAGAAGTCCGAAGTCCGAAGTTATCCTATAACGTATAGCGAAACAAAATATTCAGCGAAAGAGCTTTATAGTCTTGCCACATAATGTCCTGATTACTCATTCCATATATGCATAGTATTCTCTAATATTATTGTAAATAAAAAATGATTAAATTTCTTTACAAACAAAACACTTTGTCTCTTTTCTTGGTAAATAGAGTCACTTCTTTAATGCCCCGTAGAAAGCCAGTGTTCGTTTAATAATTTTGACATTTCTTAATAAATTAAAAAATACCTAAGAAAAATCTTTAAAAAAAATTGTGGACATATGTTTAAACTTTGGATTGATTTTATTCTTTTTTCAAATTTCATGCTATTTAAATATCATTTGATATTCAATTAAAGAGACCATTAAATTTATATCATAGCAATTTTTTAATCTTGAATAAATATACTCCTGTCACTCCTTTTCCTTTTGATATTAATTATTTCTAGGGTGTCAGATTAATGTAAGTAGTATGTACTAAACAGGGGCGAATTCAGAGGCTTTTTAAGCTCGGGCACTAAGGTTGAGATCAAGTTCGGGCACAAACTCGCTAATATCCACTAAAATATCATTAAAAATTCATTTTGCACTAAAATATAACTAAAAATATACTAAAATTTGCATATTTTTTAAAATCAAGCTCTGACACTTGCCGGGCTTGCCCACGCATAGCTCCGCCACTAGCACTAAGCATGCACATCGTGTTAATTTGAATTAAAAATATACTCCTGTCACTCCTTTTCCTTTTCATATATCTATCCAACAAAAATCCCTCTTTATTATCTGTATGGATCGAACCAATTATATTATTTCTTGCATCATGCATACGTATAGTATAGCTACCCTCCTCTCAACTCTCACCTCTCTTAAAAAGGCAAAGAAAGTACCTACACACTACACACCACCAAGCCAGTGCAAACCGCAAAATAAGTGCATGCTTAGTGCATACTGCATAGTAGTACTTTTATTAACCTGAAACCCTAAAATTATGGCACAAGAAGGCTCTGATTCCTCAGTCACAAGCTCCACCAACTCATGGTGGCAAGAGATACACCATGTATCCAACATGCCACAAACCATTCCAAACATGCGGTGGACGGGGTCGACTGTTAGTCAATGGCCACAACAGATGCCACTTCTGCAACAACACTGCGAGGGTGATGCGTTGGTCTCTCATCCTGCCACGTCGACGCTCACTGGCTCCGGACTAACCGTCGACTCCACCAATTCACCCATCGAGACCCATCTATGGAGCCAAGTTCTTTTGTGAGTATCTGCTAATCATATATCTTCTAGTAGCATATTAAACTTTATTTTGCTCAATAGAATTGTTGGTTAAGTGTGTGGTGAGTTCTTGCCCCTATATATTGGGCATGAGTTGAAGAGAACTCCAATCCTTGGATCATGCATTAATGCTCAAAGGATTTGACAGTTGTTAACAGTCCTATTACTTAAGCAATTAAAACATTTTTCAAATCAGAAAATATTTATTCCCTCCGATGCATATGAATTTTCTTTGTGCATAAATTGCTAACTAGTATGAAAAAAAGCTTATCTTATTTTTTATATTAAGATATACATATATATATGTCTCCTTCTCCTTTTGGTTGTCTAATGTCTTGAATATTATGCAATTAAATCATAACAATATTTATGGTTACTAATAGTGCATATATAGTACCATTTTTGCATTAAATAAATTGCCACTTTTATTAACTTTTCCTTCAAAAAAGTAATTCAAATTGATAGCAAGCGGTAATCAGTGAACTATAATCATTTGTAATTGTGCTAAAACAGACAGCAATGATTTGAAAATTTAAGTCATTTAAATTAAAAACAATCTGCCAATATATATAAGTATCATATTGAATTAAATAAAAATTCTCCCAAATAATAGATGTTGGGGATTTGTGAGTCTCCGTGCTTGTCTCAGTTGCACGAGTGCAGGTGCGGTTATTGTATTAGATATGATATGGACGCGGCGATACGGTGATTTAAAAAATACAGATGCAGATATATATTATATGTTAATTAAAAATAATAAAAGTATTAGAATTTAATTAACAAATTAATCAAAAATTAATAGTGTGGCTTGTCTTGGATTTGAATCATGCTCTATGTTTCACTCATTTTTCTAGCGATATAACAAAAATGATCAGCGGTTTTACAAGACCTGATTGTCACATGGAATTCGAAATGTATCAAGGTGTATCAGAGATCGAATTCGTCGGTCCAAGTGATTAAATTGATTAGATACGTCAATCTCGATACGCCACGTCACAAATATGCCGCGTGACTTATCGGATACGCATCTCAAAAAATATATGAGTATAGAATACGTATCCGATATAGTACGGCAAGATACCGTGAAGTAGCCGAATAACATAGGTGTGTGTCAATGGATATCTCACTAGAAAGCATGGAAGATCTTCTGGAATATCTAGAGTGCATTTCAATACATATTTATCGTTTATCTATCTTAGATCCTCCTCTCCTTTCCCTTAACAATTTTACAATTTTCAAACAAAATTTCATTGGTTAGCCCCACAGCACCACGTCCTAAATTAAGATGCCACATATGCAGAGGCCATGATTTTTTTTTGGCAAAAGCATGTCATTACACCTTTTTTAGTTTATAAGTCCTATTATTTTATTTCCATATAATAATTCCACTTTCCGGATTGCATAGATTAATCTTCCTCCATAATGATGGTTTGGTATAATGGTATTGACAATTTTTCCTTCTTTAATTCGTTATTATTTTTTTCTGTTTGCTTCTTTGTTTTTGAAGTTGGGGATACAAAATATATAAAAGCTGTTGAAAACAAATGGTAAAGTTAAAAATAGAGAGTTTTATTTGGAGTTCAAATAGATATATTATTGTGATGTGAAATCAATTAATAAATCTAGAAGATGATGCATTGATGCGCATCCTTAGCTAAAAAGAGAGATTAATAATTAATTCTAAACTTCCCAAGCTTTTTATAGCTTGCTAGGCTAGCTAAACACACACAAAAATACAAGTGGAGAGGCAACCAAGCTTTGTTTGTACGGCTGATAAAGTAACCTCAAATCATGTTGTAGCATAACAAGGGAATATATATTCTCATTTCTATGCATGCTTTATGTCTCTCGGTGACCACGCATGCATATATCTCCGCTGTCATGTCCTGTCGCTATTTGCTAGCTTGCATCGTAACACACATATTAGATTATTACATATGGTTTGGTGCCGGTACTACTAAATTTAGACCAGTGATGAATAGATGATGATAAACACAGTTATTATTATTATTATTATTATTATTATTATTATTATATCATAGTTAAAATTATATTCTTTTTTACAATAATAATAATAACAGCAACAACTGATGATGACGATGATGATACTTGACACTATACTTGACAATATGTGCATTATACGATCAACCATGCAGGAGCACTGGAGGCGGTGCCAGCATGCATCAGCAAAACCACGATGACAGCTCAAATTTTCTCGATCTGATGAACTCGAAAACTATTGCTCCGGTGATGTTCGACTTACCGGCTTGCAACTACTTGAAAAAGATAGACACAGCCACCGCAAACACTTCATGGGAATTTCCTTCTACATCCTCCATATCACTTAACCCGTTGGTAAATTACAGCGCGAATCCAAACCCGACTGAGCCAGGTTTGGGTCACTTGTCAGACCTAGTTATTAACAACTGGTCCATAGCTCCTCCAAACCCTAACCTTAATATTGTTGCACCACCAAATCAATGTAACACCACAATTTGCCCCTCAAATACAAGCAATAACTACTTGGATTCAAGCCATGTTTCTCATATCAAGGATGAAAACCCTAATTCAACATCTTTTGACAATAACGCATCAATAAGGGATGTCGGGGTAAATTACCAGGATTTTAGTTCTCCGGTGAGTTCACTTTTAAGGTCATGTCAGTTTGGCATGAACAATAACCCGGTTTTAGGTTTGAATAACAAGCTCTGTAGTGGTTTGGTGGAGGCTCCTTGGTGCAACAATGGCACACGGAACTTGTCAGACATCATTTCTTTTAGTGGATCACTAAACAAACCAAGTATTGATTTGAAACGATTCAAGATATGTGCTCAGAGCTCTGATACAGCTGAGAGTAGAAAATCAAGACCCGATTCACCGGTAAGAATTGATTTGTTTTCATATATTAGATTGAAGTGTCACAACGTACTTGATATCAGAAACATCTGTTCATGACTTCAATTTATAGTGAAAGCCACAGCTTATTGTAGCGATAAAACATCTATGTAATAGGACTATAATCCTTCTGTTAATTAAATCGTTTGTTGTATTATTTAAAGTTTGAAAACTGAAATGTATTACAGGTTAGGACAAGTAGTAGAGGCAGTGGAACAAGTGGTGAAGGAAAAAAGAAAAGATGTGAAGAAAGTTCAGAGGCAGCACAAACAAAGAAGTCTAAACAGGAGACATCAACCACAACATCTCCTAAGGTACAAAACCCATAGATAATTCAAATTAAAAAAATAGATAATTCTAAATGTACTGTTAATTAACAATACATACAAACATGCATGCATACATATGAATCACCTATTAAACATAAATATTCTGACTAATAATGAGATGGAGATGATAAGATAAGGTATTGTATAGCAAGTGCAGGCACCGAAAGTGAAGATGGCTGAGAAAATTACAGCATTGCAACAAATTGTTTCTCCGTTTGGAAAGGTATATTGAAGGTTGTTTATCTTATTCAGAGCAGTGTAATTTCAAATAGGGTTCTTAATTGTTAACTTCTAAAAGCAACTTAAGAAGTAGTATTTAATTTGCAACTACATTATTTATAGCTAGCTACCATGCTTGCAAATCATGAATGTGATTTACATTTTTTCAGAAGAGGTTGAAACCTATATAATATGTAGATTTTTATTTCCTGTATATAATTGTTTCTATAATGACTAAAGCAATTAATCAATATTCTTAGAAATCCAATTTGTTAATTTAATCATTTCCCTTTAATCAGACGGACACAGCATCAGTACTGCTTGAAGCAATAAATTACATAAAGTTTTTGCATGAACAAGTACAGGTATGGCCATCACTTTGTATTTTCAACTTATTTTTTTGCATGTTGCTTTATGGATTAATCATAGCGGCTTTTCAACCTTTTCTCATTATGTATTCATCGTTAGTTGCTATCCTAGAGATACTCATTTTTTTCAAGTCATAATTACTGAATAATGCAGTTCACTTTTTTTTGCATATTCTACGCTTAGATACCTCTTTTATATCATTAGATGCATACATATAATCTATAGAATTTATTGTGTGTGTGTGTTTGGTTTTTTTTTTATTATCGATCCTACTCAGACCGTCTCCAATATAATTGATACTAATTTTCTCATTTTATCTTATTTACAATTAATCAAGAATTAGGTAAAAAGATCTAAACGGTTCTAGACCCAATAATTCATAAGGTACCAAAACTACATATCTCACGTTCCTTGGGTATTTCTGAAAACTAATAATATTTTATTATTTTGGAAATAGTTGACATAAAAGGCATCTTGAGAGGGCATAGCTAGGCACAAGCATAGACCAATTAATTAAATGTCTGTTTGCAAGTCGTGTCTGTTACTTGAAAGTGGAATTGCATAAAGTTCTAGCTATGATTATGCTCCAAAAGTATGATGTGCACTTTATCTTGAAATTATTGACCTTTTGAACATTAATTGCATTGCAAAAACAGAAAATTTTAAATTCGCCTAGGGATCCTTTGTATAATACTAAAACCAAACTTTTTTGCTCTCCTATTATGCGTTCACTTTTTGTATATAATTGTGCAGTTGCTCAGTGATCCGTACTTGAAGACAGGTGCCAACAAGGTATTTCTACATATCTTTGGATTCATTTTCAAGCACCTTTTTAGAAAATAAACCGTATCAGAAAAACAACTTGTCAGGAAAAGAAGAGTTAACAAAAAAAAATTAAATACGATTTGCCTGTTATGGAAATGATTTATTTTTCCTCCTTTCTCTCTCAGGATTACAATGCATGGAGAACCATGGAGAGAGAAGAAAAATCAGAGGCAAGCCAAGACCTCAAAAGCAGAGGCCTTTGCTTGGTACCAGTTTCCTGTACTCCTCAAGTCTACAGGGACAGCAATACACCTGACTACTGGGCCCCACCACCATACAGGAGCTGTCTGTACAGATGAATTTGAGGCACAATAACACATCTAAAGCTTCTGATCATCAACGCACATCGCGAAAAGGATAATTGTTTGTTCCAGAATATCAATTCACAAATTGCATATCTATAAATAATCAGAAAGGAATTTACAACACTACCACCTAATAATGCGTTATGGTGACAGTTTGTTTATTTTCTTCATTGTGTGCTAGCGAGCAGTAGACCCTAGAATGAGAAACTTGCAAGTTTTTCACTTTTTTAATCTTTCTTTAGGTTTAGTTGTTAGGCAATGTGGGATTTTTATTTGACAAGTACTTCTCTTTTGTAGCATGCTTAATCACAAAGCTTCTACCAATGACACACTACTTTATGAAATAAAATATTGTAAAATATCAAGGTCATTTAGCAGGCACTTGAAAAAAAAAAAGTCCCAACAAAATATGTCAACCTTATCAAAGATATGTACGATGACATTGTGATCAGTGTCAGAGCATGTGACGACGAGACTGATGACTTTTCCATTAAGATATGATTACATCAAGGATCAAGTTTGAGCTCTTACATCTTTACCTTAGTGTGATTGATGAGATCATGAAAAATTTACTAGGAGATAGCTCTTGGCGCATGCTCTTTGTGGACGATGTGGTCCTAATTGACGAAAGTAAGATATGATGAGTAGAAAATTAGAGTTGTGGAGGAAGACTTTAGAATCAAATGTTTTAGACTTAATAGGACTAAGACCGAGTATATGAAATGCGAGTTCAGCGACGTTCGATTACAAGATGGAGATGTCAATTTAGATGAACAAGTAGTGCCTAGAAAAAATATTTTTCGGTATATATTTGAGATCGATGCTACATAGTGATTGCGAGATTGATGAAGATGTGAGCCATAGAATAAGATGACGACAAGCATCTGGCATCTTATGCGACAAAAATGGTCCACAAAGGTTGAAAGGTAAGTTCTATATGACGTCGATCAAATCTGTAATGTTGTATGGATCGGACCAGAATGTTGAGCTACTAAAGGACAACACAAACAAAAGATGAGCGTGACACAAATGTTTGTGTTACAGTGGAAATTGTTATTTTGTAACAAAGGTCTAATAAGGTCTAAAAACGATTGCGAAAGCATTTAACAATTTCAAGTATAAGTTTTGGACCTTAATCACTTAGCTAAGTTAAGCAAGCAAGTAATAGAGCAACTTCAACAAATAAAGCAAGTATGCAAAAGTAAAGTAAGAGCAAGAGAGCAAGAGAATTAACACACTATGTAACGTGGTTCGGCCTACAATCGAACTAGGTCTACTCCACGAGACCTCCAGATCAAAAAAATACCTTGCGGACCGATTCCACTAAAACCAGTGTTTTACGATAAGGGAGCATATCCTAAAGGATCCAATCCTATGCAAGGGCTACACCGCTCAACAAATACCTAATGGTCTTGATTGACAATACAATTCAAGACAAAGATGAACTACTTAACAAAACAACATAGTTCACCAAAGTAAAACGATTTCAAAATGCTCTCACGAATAGACAATTAGAGAATTAGCTATCCTAAACACTCTCAAGGTGTGGATGCTGAAGGAGAATGTTTATGTGCTCTTTCTGATGCTCAATTGAGTGCTTGTAAACTTGTGAATGGCTTTCTTGATGCTTCATATAGACTGAGCACTTATTGGAGTCTTGAAATCTTAATCAGGGTTGTTTCTGTTACATAAACTTGCAATACGTTACAGAACTCGATGTGACGGGTTGGCACCTTTCCAATTTTGCCCTTATCTGCATCTCTAGCTTACTGGGCTTTTCTTGACAGGAACCCATTGTGATGGTGAGGAATTCATTGTGACGGGTTGAGAACCCGTTATAACAGGTCTGGCTTGCATTACAACAACGCAAGTCTCTGCCAAACTCCTCTTTTGCACTGTCTTTTGGCTCTTCTCCTCTTCAACTCGTTGTGACGGGTTGAGAATCCGTTATGACGGGTTAGGAACCCGTTGTGACAGATTCTCTTGCGTTATGATCGATAATGCAAGGCTCTGTCTTGCTCTATTTTGCTTGCTCTTGATGCCTTCATGATCATCTCGACTTGTACATGCAACATGAAGCTTTTGCATCATCAAATT
Source organism: Eleocharis quinqueflora (assembly GCA_964058865.1). NCBI lineage: Eukaryota > Viridiplantae > Streptophyta > Magnoliopsida > Poales > Cyperaceae > Eleocharis > Eleocharis quinqueflora. The sequence continues at coordinate 247,416 of CAXKVX010000074.1, read as the reverse complement.
GTACATGTATAAGCATGCATCTCACCAAAACTCAATTGTGCAATGCTAGTACTGATTTTTTTTGCAAATTGTCAAATCAAAGAAAAGTTTAATCTAACAAACTCTCCCTTTTGATAATTTGCAAAATCCTATGTGTGTGCATATTAAATTTTATGCACTACACTACATTTTTCCCCCTTTTGCAAATCTTGGCAAAAGACTCAATTCAAATTTGACAAGGCTAGTACTGATTTGTTTTGCATGTATTTCAGTTACAAGTCAAGTTAATCAAGCTCATCCTCAATATATTCATTATATAAATTTGACATTAAGCATAAGATGTTGAGTTATATACTCTCTCTCAATTCAATTAGCAATTTATAATATGACAATAAAAGCACATAATCATAAAATGAAAAGCATAAGCAAGAGATAGAAAATATGTAAGCAAACAACTCAAACCGTCAAAACAAATGCATACAACATAATAAAGTACAGAATATCAAATTAAACATGTCTTCTAATGGAGCATTGCAAATTAAAAGTTCAAATTTAAATTTCTAGAAATTATAAAGTTGTTTCGTTCTCTTTTTCATAGCCCTAAATATTGTCACCCTCATGCATTGGTCCCAAAACACAAATCTTTCAATCGAAGATGCACAATATTGTTCTTGAAAAGCATTGGTCTCATCCAATTGTGCATTGACCCCTCTATAGTGCGTCATCTTGTGCAATGTAAGCTCATGCATTTGTTGAGTGATTTGGTGCACATTCTCAATTGTTACTCTTGCAGGCTTTGGAGGTATTGGGAATGTGTTGGTTTGTTGTTGTTGTTGTGGTTGAGGTTGAGATTGAGGTTCGGGCGCAACATGTTCTCGTGGTTCCGCCCTTGGTTTCGGTCTTGGAGGAGAAGGTAGGGGATTAAATGAGCTTGTTTTGTTTCCCCTTCATTCCAATACTTGGTTATCCATTGAGGAATAAAAAATTTTATTTGGATTATTCCATTAGTTTGGTGCCGATTTAGGGGCTAAAATCCACCGTTTATCTTGCACTTTTTACCTAGGAAACCAAAATCTCCCTTCTTTGACCCATTCGATAGTGTCCAACTTTTCAACAAGGTTCTCGGTTTTGAAAGTCGGTTGAGGGTTTCTTAGAATTCTAAGACCGACTTGAGTTATGATTTTGGTCAAGAGATGGGGATAAGGCAAGAATTCCCTTCCATTAGATAAGACAAACCTCATAGGATATAGGATGATATACGAGATTTGGATGACCTTATCAAAATAAATCAAATGCATAAGACAATACATGACATTCATTTTCAATGTTTGTTTTTATTTTGCTCTTGGGGGTTAAGATATTATTGATGAAGAGAAAGGCTAAATGGTACATGACCAAAAAGTGGGTCACTGATAGTTTTTGCACCGATTTGTTTGCCCCCAAACCACTCCTTATACTCGTAGTGATTTGCATTGGCCGACCAAACCTTGAATGGATATACCTCTTCCCATTCATTGATAATATCAAAGGTTTCACACAAAGTGTCTATGGTAATTGGTATCTCTTGACTACATATGTAAGTGATAACACCCCATGGTTAGCTTGTAGGTTTCATATTGGCATAAAGAATCTGAATTGGCAAGTCTTGGTACACAATGTCACATTCTATGATTGGTCGGCATTGCCAAAATTCGATGTAATCTTGGATGATTATCCAAGGTTGACCATCCATCCTATTTTCCTTATTGATTTTGAAATAAAAGGATTTGGAGATATTACGATTTTCATACTTGTTACGAAATGCATTGTAGTCTTTGGGGGTTCGAAAAAGAAATCGATTTGATAATGAGATCACTAAGATTCGCACACAATAGAGCTGATGGTAGATCGAGTACTCCAACAATTCAGTTTGAATTGTATTTTGATTAGGTATTTTGAATAGGAGTAATGAGTATTTTGACATTTTGTAAAGTTTGGGTGTTGAATTGATATATGAGTTGTCTGTGTATTTCAAGTAAATCTTAGTTGTTATTTTGTATCGAATTAAATCGTTGGGGTTATATTATGTATCAAGTAAACCTTATATGTTATTTGATCGAGACAATTAAGTCACAAGCAAGCAACTTTGGTATTTTAGTAATGAGCAAGCAACTTCGAAGGAATACTTATTAGACTGGATACTTAGTTCATCTTTATGTGCAGATATTTTTTTTCAGAACCACAAATACCAGATATCAAAATTGTAACTTGTAATTTGTTACATGAATAATATGTATGCCACTACAACTCTACAAGTGCACCGGTAGTGATTTTTAATTTAGACTAAAAAAAAAAAAAATTTAGTTTAATGATGATGCAGCTATATGTATTAATCTGTTTATCCTTGATTGATACAGTTTGAAAAACAAAGATTTAAAATTGATGAACTCAAGACTTAATTTGATGGGTTTTAACTTCCACTAAATAAATTTAATTATTAAACTAAATTAATATACTAATTTGCATGCAAATATTATCATTTAATATTTTTACTTATTGAGAGCATGAAAGCACAACCCATTTACATCTAAAAAAGTCACTCGGATTAAAAAAATCAATCAATGCGGCATGTTATGATACTAAAGTGAAGTGCTACTTGACAAGTCAATTGAACAAGTATTCTTATAAAAAAATCATATAAAAACAAATAAATCAGCCCATCAAATAAATAGTAAAAAGAAGTTTTTCCAATTCATAAAAGATCCATAACCATTAAATTTTTAACTCAATATAAATTAGAGAATTCAATATTTCATGATGTAATAGTTCACTTAAAAAATTAACTAAGCATAATAGTAGTTAAAATTAAAGAAACAAAACAAATTATTAATATTTATAATTTATACATGGATTTGCCATTCTAAAAGGAATTGGATGTCGGGTCATCTGATCTCAGGTCTCTGACCTGTTATGTTCGGGTCAAGTTGGGTCGAGTATCGGATCATCTGGTGTCAGATTATCTCAGATTGCTGGTCATGTCGGTCCAGGTCGGGTCGGGTATCGGGTCATCTGATCTCGGGTCTTTTCGGGCTTCGGGTCATGTCGGTCCAGGTCGGGTCGGGTATCGGGTGATTTGATGTCGGGTATTTTCGGGTTTCAGGTCATATCAAATCAGGTCGGGTCGGGTATCGAGTCATCTGATGTCGGGTCTTTTCGGGTTTCGAGTCAATTCATATCAGGTCGGGTCGAGTATCAGATCATTTAATGTCAGGTCATTTTCAGTTTCAAATCATATCGAGTTATTCCAGATCGAACGAATTTATCGGGTCGGATCAAATTCTGTCACCTCTAGCGGATCTCATGTTTTAACCGCGTTTTGATTTTAGACGGGTGCTGATATTTATCCTTTTAAAAGAGGTAAACAAGATTCCGATATTTGTAGGGGTACAAATGGAAGTTACAGAGAACCAAAAGAAGAAAAACAACTGTTCTATTCACCATTTCTCTTTTTCTCGTTGTCCATACCTTCCCCCAACCAATTCTCGAATTCATTCAGAAATTAAAAAAAAAACAAATAAACACACTTTTAAAGAAATCATAAAAACAAAAACAAAGGAGAAGAGACTGAATCAAAATTTCTCGATACTTTCCCTCAATTTTCTATACCTGTAAAATCGAAATAGGGGTTGCAATCGCATCGGATTGGAGGATATGTCGTGCTCGTCGACCTCGTCGGGATCCGGTGGATCGGGGGAGGAAGATGAAGACTCAGAGGCGTATAGAAAGGGAGGTTACCACGCGGTGAGAATAGGCGATCAGTTCAACTCGGGAAGGTATATTGCGCAGAGAAAACTTGGTTGGGGAAATTTTTCCACGGTTTGGCTTGCCTACGATACCAAATTTCAGGTTTGTATACCTATTCTCTGATCTGATCTTTAGATTTTTGTCTAAGCAGCGTTGCTTTTATCGTTTACCTTAAACTCCAATCAATTTCAGGGAAATTTTTAATTTATCCAATATTATCTAGATATTATGATAAGTGGATATATATGGATGGATAAGCGATAGAAATCTTGACGAGGGACTTATTAACAGTACTTGCTATCTATACGAAACATTTGATCCGATTTTGTTCACCTAGTGAATAATTTGTTTGGGAATGTGTTGGTAGGGCCTTCGTGCTTTTGGTAAACTTGGAAACTGTCCTTATCTGACTCTTTTAAGAAAATTTATGGATAGACCTTGTTCAAACTGAATTTTGGAATAGAATTAAAACAGAAGTGTGTGACACTCATACATTGATGAAGAAACCCGAATGAACTGTTTCTGAAAAAAAAGTAGCACAAGAACTTATTCTATCTATGCTATTTTTATCATTCATTTTAGCAAAAGACTGCACAGTATGCAACTTATGTGCATCTATAAATTGGAAGGGCTGAAAAATATATTATTGCACAAAATTGGTATATATTGTGCATGATACAATCTGAAAGTACAAGACCTGGTATTCTTGCTTATGCTGTTCCATTCTTCTTAATTGTTTATAAAAAAATCATTATGTTATATGAACAATTTGATTGTGAAACCATAATCCTGAAGTTTTCCATATAGAGATTTGTGGCTCTTAAGATCCAAAAGAGCGCCGCAGAGTTTGCACAGGCAGCACTACATGAGGTGGAATTCTTGTCAGAAGTCACCAACCGGGATCCACATAACTGCAAGTGCATAGTTCAGCTGCTGGACCACTTCAAGCATGCAGGCCCGAATGGCCAGCACGTTTGTCTTGTCTTTGAATTTCTTGGTGACAGCCTCCTCAGATTGGTACGCTACTACCGGTACAAGGGCATCGGCCTGAACCGGGTGCGCCAAATTTGCAGAGACATCCTTGTAGGTCTCGATTATTTACACCGAGATCTTGGTATAATCCACACTGACTTAAAACTTGAAAATCTTTTGCTAATATCCACCATTGATCCATCAAAGGACCCGGTGCGGGCTGGATTTGTACCTATTTTAGAAAGGCCTGAAGGAAACCTTAATGGGAGTATTGGAGGGATTAACATAATAGAGAAGAAGTTGAAGGAAAGGGCAAAAAGGGCATTTGCACGGATCACTGAGCAAAGACCATCAACGGCTGCCTCCACCGCGACGACCTTTAGGAGAGAACGGAATCTAGATGAGATAAATTTGAGGTGTAAGATTGTTGATTTTGGAAACGCATGTTGGGCTGATAAACAATATGGTGATATAATACAAACAAGACAGTATCGGGCCCCAGAGGTGATTATTGGGTCAGGATATTCCTTTCCAGCTGATATGTGGTCATTTGCATGTATTGCATATGAGCTTGCAACCGGAGATATGCTCTTTACACCAAAGGAGGGAAATGGGTTCAGCGAAGATGAGGTATTTTGATTAACTTTCTGTGGAAATGTAGGGAAATACCATTATTTTCTCTTTAGTGTTGGCAAATGTAGCCATACTCTGTGGTCGTAGAGTCTTTTGTTTTTTTTTTCTTTTAAGTTTTCTTTTGGATTATCAGTACATAATGGTACGTTGAGAAGTTTCAAGGAATTTGAGTTAAATATTAATTTGGCGATTAATGCCTGAAGGTGTTAAGTTTATTTTGTAGTAGTTATTTTAGCGCTGATTAAACACAGTAGAAGGCTCAAGATAAAGCCTAAATCAGCTATGAATTAGAAACTGTGCTCAAATTAAACCCCCTGAAAAATATTGCCAAGGAAACAGAAGAAGGAAATGAAAGTGTCAGTACTGACTTACTGCTTACTGGTACGATAGATCCAATATATGTTATTTAATAAAATTGTATTGTCAACTTTTGTTTCTCAGTGATCATATGTGTATTTTAAATTTTTTGCTAGGATCACTTGGCTCTGATGATGGAGCTCCTCGGAAAAATGCCCAAGAAGGTAACAAATGACTGAATATACCTGCTCATTTAATTACTCTCAATTCTGGTAACAAGTGACTGGTACAACTCTCTTATTTAAATATTCTTAATGGCCTGAACTTCATCCATTAATATTAATCTCAGATAGCCATAGGGGGTTTGCGGTCAAAGGATTACTTTGACCGGCATGGTGACTTGAAAAGGATACGACGACTCAAGTTCTGGCCAATTGATAAGATCCTAACCGAGAAGTACAAGTTTACGAAAACCGATGCACAAGAGTTTTCTGATTTTCTATGCTTGTTACTGGATTTTGACCCACTGAAGCGCCCAACTGCTGCTCAATGCCTCTCACATCCATGGCTCAAAACTAATGCTGGCAAAGAAAATGAAAATGTAAATATTACTCCAACTGCTACTGATAGTACTAGTGATAACAGAAACAATGAAAACAAAAACAACTGTGGTACTAGTACTAATAGAGGTAGCAGTACAACGAGTTCTGCCAGTTATACAAAGAATATAAAAAATGGAGATATTGCCAGTACTGCTGCTAGTAGTGCTTTTAGTTCAAGAAATAGTACAACTGAAACTAATACTATTACTGCACATACTAGCAGCAGTACTAATAGCATTTATAGTAACAAAAATAATAAGATTGAAAATGACACAAGAAAGAATGAAAATAATGTCAGTCGGAGGAGAGTAGCAATTGGTGTGAGTAAATTCAATAATATTATTAACAATAGTAACAACAGCAACAATAACAACATCAATAGTAGCAGCAGCAGCAGACTCGGCAGAGAATTAAAGGTGACTGATAACAACAACAATAACAACAGCAGAGATGAGAAGCCAAAAAAAAATCAGAACATCAGCAGCAGCAATGATGCGCGAAAAAATGTTGGCAATAACATTGTCAAAGATGAAAAGCCTAGAAGTATTAGCAGCAGCAACATTGACAGCGACAGTAACAACGACAGCAGGGATGAGAGGCCGAGTACTGATACAAGTCTTGCTGCAGTTGGACGGGTTGCAATTGCCATGAGTAGACTTGGGGTGGCTGGTCGCATCAATACCCGGTCAAGACAACACCAAGGTTAGAACTACAAACTATCTTGAGCTCATATATCATGTGTCTATGATGACCAAGAAATGGTGAGGCATGTAGGTGGATATATTATTTTGATCGGTCCTTACTAGGATCCGAGAATTTTGTCGAGAACCAACAACGTAAGAAGAAGCATTCCACATTAGAATAATATGTACATGTGATTGTGAATTATCAGTTTTCTTTTGTTTCTTTTTCCTTTTTGAAATTTATGAATCTTCACTTCTTGGCTCAAATGAGATTTTGATTGCAACTGGGGGCCTGGTTGAGGATTAAATAGGCTGGGTAAGAATATTTATTTTCTTACATTTTTAACTTTTCTCTCTTTTGTGACTTGGAATTCTTTTGTGTGTCACTGTGTATCATACCACAAACAATTATTTTATTATTATTTTAATGTACATTGTTTTTTTAAGAAGTGTATGTGAACATCAGACTTAATTCAAACATTGTGTCACTAGTAACTTTATATAACTGAGTGCTGCTCCCGGTATGTCGGAATTTACTGGTGACTTTCATTGCGTTTCAAAAGAATATTGGTTGCGCTACATGTGTGAATCACATATAATTGTAATTTTACAAGAACCAGCACTTAGCCTAGTGGCTAAGAGCACTAACCTCTTTAAATTTGTTTGTGGGAGGTTTTGAGTTTGAAACCCGAATGAGAGACTTAAGGTCATTTAAATTTGTATAGCTTGACTTTCATCTTTATCTCTAAAAAAAAAAATTAAGTTTACAAGTTCCAGATTAAATTTGATCTCTCAAGTAATGATTTATGCTTATTTTTGGTTTGTAAATTTGTATATATTTCATTGTTACAAAAATAGGAAGGTGCTTGCAGATGTACAGATGTTTGATACTTGTTTGATACTTGTTCATAACTATTAACAAAAACAATGATCTATAATATGCACCATTTTTTATATCTAAAGAACAAAATAAAAAGAGAAATCTAAATTTGACATCTGATAAGTGTTGTCTAAGTTTCAATTTCTAAGCATACTATGTTGCTGTTGTTTTGTTTTGGGCAATGTATTCTTCTGAACTCCGCCTTTGATTATTAACTTCTATAGAAATTAAACTTCATAATAAGTCCTTTGATATTAACTTTTTTTTTGCATCTCTTCTCAGTTTGAAATCCAAAACCGCTTACTGATGTTTTATTTGATTTATTGTATATGCTTTTTCACAAACGTAGATAGTAAAGAGCAAATATTTTGTTACTTTTTATTCTCTCTAATGAGACGTGACTTTTGATTTAAATGATTATCTAGATTTTAGTTAACAATTTTTTCGGTAGTATATTTTGTTTCCTAGTGGAATCTAGAAATAATTTTCTTTTAGAAGCTGACTGTAACTTTTGGGATTTTTCACTTATTATACAGTCACATTGCAAAATATCAACTAATTTCAGAAAAAAATATAGAAAATTAAACAAGTGTACTTTCAGAAAGGTATTTGAGTATGGATATTTGTATAAATGAGAGCTGATATGTAGATATTATATTTGATATCGACTATTGATATCGATTTTATTATGTAGTTTTAGTTGAGTTATCATACACATTATTTGAGTTATTATGCATGTTATTTTTTGTAATGAAATAGTTATATATGTTATCGATTTTATTATGCACCTTTAGTTGAATTATCGTGAACATTATTTGAGTTATTATATATGTTATTTTTTGTAATGAAATAGTTATACATGTTATTTTTTGTACTGAAATAGTTATGGTATAACATGCATAATAACTTAAATAATATGCACGATAATTCAACTAAAAATGCATCAAAAAATCGATATTAATAGTTGATATCAAATGTGGTATCTACGAAACGTTATTCTTGTAAATTTTAGAGTTTTAAACTAGACAAACCAAATTTAACAAAATGGCCGACCATCATTTTCTACTTTTTATTTACAATGCGGAAAAATTACCTTGAAAATGTAAAGTTTCTCTAAACGTCAAATAAGAAAAATTATGAAAATTCTCTATAAACGCTAAGATCGTCAAAATTGAATTTCACATCAAAGATATAATGCTAATTATTCAAGTTTCATATAAGAGACGCATTCGAAATCCGATCAAAATAAAATATCACAAGAGATATTAAGTCAACTTTGAAATAATATCTAAAAAACAAAGATTCTTCCGAAAAAAAGTAGTAAAAAAGTTATCCAAGGTTGGTATTTTCACTTCTCTTCAACTTTATTCAATTTCTGACTAAGACTCATGGCCATATAGGCTAAATTTCTGATTTAAGACTCATATTTCCGAATAGTATCTCTCCGGATTTTTTTCTCCTCACAAAACGGAATTAGATCTGAATCGTTTGATTAAAAATCAACCATCGATCATTAAATATATAATTCGAAAGAATTTTTTTATAGCATTAATTTGAACCGTTAATCTTTAGTCATGATCAAAATTATCCTCTCTGCGGAAGGATTTAGTTTCCTCAATTTCTGATTTAGCCACTGGTTTAATCCAGTGTCTTTAATTCAACGTGTCTAGGGCTGTAAGAAAAATTCGTAGTTCGTAATTCGTTCGAGTTCGATTTGAGAAATGTTCGAAATTAGTTCGTTCGAATTCAGTTCGAAATTAATTTCAAATCGAATCAAACTAGTTCGAAATGATTTTGAATCAAACTCAAACTAAGACCGATTCGTTCGAAATAGTTCGTGAACTAAAACAGTTCGAATCTTGAGAGATCTGAACCGTCAGATGATATCGAGACTATTGATATATATGTAGTATGTGCTACGAGTTCGTTCAAATTAGTAATAATCAAACTCAAACTTGACACAGTTCGTTCGAATGTTGTTCGCAAACTATATAGTTCGAATGTTGTTGATACTTTTCTCCCTTTTTTAACTACATTATCTACTTTACATTAATTTTTATTAGAAATAGTTAATACATGCATCTTCAATGTCATCATCATCATCATCTTCATTTAAATATTGTCTAGTTAGTACATACGCACTCTATCCATTGTCAACATCTTACTTTTCATAATCTTCAATTAGATAATACTTTTCATCTTCGTCATCTCCTTTACTACTCCTTGGATGAGCAGCAAAAAAATATGTAGTTCGTAATTAGTTTGAGTTCGATTCGAATCAGTATCAAATCAAACTCAAACTTTACACAGTTCGTTCGAAACTTGTTCTATTTCAAATCAGACTAGTTCGAAATTGATTTCAAATCAAATTCAAACACAAGCTAGTTCGTTCCAGTTTGATTCATTTGCAGCCCTAAACGTGCCATTTAATTCACATTCCATCGGATACGGACTGACATTTTACTCCCGAGATTTTTCTATAATCCATCTTTTGATGGCAAAGAAAATCATAATAGTAAGAATTTGGAGGGTTGATTTGCACACCACTCTTTATTGCTTTGCGCCTTCGCCACATGGCTTTCCTCGGTAACCGTAGTAACAAACAAAGTTGAAGAAACCCTCCAGATTTTTCTAGTCAGCACAATATACCTTTTATCTTTGAATTGGACTTCACTTCAGGTAAAACCCCAGATCCTTCGCAAATCTCGATTTAATTTCTACAAATTCTAAAATCTCGTCTCAATTTCGCGAAGTTTATCAATTTGAGGGATGAAGAAGGCGAAGCACTATTGAGCAGATCCCCCGTTTGCAATTGTGACAGTAAATTATTGACTTCTATTTGTTAAATTATGATTCGTACCTTCTGGATCTGAGTTATAGCATCGCTTGGATCTTGAACGAACAGAATTAGAGGTTCCTCGGGTTGACATTTGTTTGTCAGTTATATTGAGTGCCATATTTAAGGAAAATTATTACATTTTGTACTAGTTCTTTCTTTCTCGTAGTGTGCCTCTTACTTGTTTCAGGTTTAAGTTTCTCTCAGCTTAAACATGGATTCTGAAGATAACAATTCATCTGAAACTAACATAGAGGAGCAACCATCAGAAAGTATCCAAACTACAGATGGTGATGCTGTAAATTCCAATTCAGAGAGTGACGATACAAGCCATGAACAGCCTACGCAGAATGCAGAAGAGTCTCAGGTTGGGGAGGGGCAAATCAGTAAAACTCACGAGTCTGGAGAAGTTAATAGATTAAATGAAGAAATAAATAGGTTAAAAGAGGAAATTAGTGAACAAAGAGAGACCCAAAAGGCTGCAGAAGCAGCTTTGGAACATCTTAGAGTTGCACATGCTGAGGCTGATGGAAAGGCCCAGGAGTTATCTCAAAAGCTTGTTGAGGGTTAGTTCAGTTATTCTTTGTATTTGTTTTTTTCTTTCATTTGAAATCCTTTAATAACCTTTTAAAAGTGTTTTTGGTTCACCTGTGATTGAAGATGGGCCAAGCACAGAAAGAGCAATACATGGTTAGCCATGTCAATTTGAAAAAGAAATGGCTGCATGTTGAATATTGTGTATCATCAGTGACATGAGACTCTACTTGTCCTGGATCAAATTGTACAATTACAATGCAATAATCTTGAACCAGTTCAGTTATTCTTTCTATTTGTTTGTTTATTCGGAATCCTTTAAACTTTTTTTAAAGTGCTTTTGGTTCACCTGAGATTGAAGATGGGCCAAGCACAGAAGAGGCAATACATGGTTAGCTATGTCAATTTGAAAAAGAAATGGCTGCATGTTAAGTATTGTGTATCAACAATGACATGAAGACTCTACTTGTACTTGTCCTGGATCAAATTGTACAATTACAAATTGTATAATCATGAACCAGTGAATGTGAAAATTGTAAATTTTGTCTAATTTTCCTTATTTGTACTGTATTGAAAGTCCAAGTAAGCCTAGACAATCAAATTGAATTTTCTTTTTCTTCATCTGTCTATAGATCCTAAGAGTTCAGCAGTACTGGACCAGTACTGACACCCAGTTGTCCGAATAAGAGAAAGTGTTAAAGTGCTGAATTTGACTATTTTCTTTTCCTGTCACGATTGGAAATCCGGCATGTTACAGATAGATATTATTGGCTTTTTAAGGATTTTCTTCAGAAATACCTTAAGTATTAGTTGTCATATCTTAAAGCAGGCAGAATGCAGAATGCAGAACAAATGATCAGATTGTTAAATTTCCTTAGGTTAACTGTTTCGTTTTGTTTTAATGTAGCTGAAAAGAAATTGGAACAAGAAATAAAAGAGAGGGATGAGAAGTATGTAGAATTGGATACCAAACTTCAGAGGCTTCACAAACGTGCCAAACAACGCATCCAAGAAGTTCAAAAGGTACCTAGTTGTTCTTTGTTTTTGAACCATACCAGTTCTGGTACAAATTGTTAGTTTGGTCATGATCATTGAAAATTCATTTTAAAACATCTTGCTAACACTCATGTAAAAGTTAATGGAGGAAGTATGTTCTTATAAATATCAACTTAATGCTATTGTCGCAGTACCTATTTTTGTGGTGTGGTCTTTGGACCCTATGCAGAAATTCAGAAAAAATGAGCAAAATAAGTTTTTACACTATGTTGTATGAATATCAATATGAGTACTGCATTTAGTAGATAAGTTTTTTTTTTATTCATTGCCTGTGGGATCACAACACACATGCAAAACCCAAAACCTGAAAATAAACCTGAAAAAAACCCCACTAGAATAATGTTTACTGTAATAAATAAACAGTTACGGGGTTTCTGCGATAGCATGGAGTCCGTAAAAGTTTTAAGGTCTTCTGTCTGTGGATACGTTTATTGCTGGCCATAACCCTGAGTAAAGGTATAGCTCACATATGTTTGTTGTACATGTGTATCTCATATGCAAGATAACTTGGTATTTAAATGATTGAGTTCTTATGAGAAAGCTAAGGGCAAAGTCATTTTACTTCACCTCAATGGTTGCTGTTTTCTTCAACAGTGACTGTGTTTGTACTATGCAACAATCATTTTTGTTTGTTTTATAACATTTTTTCTTGTTTTTTGTTAGGAAAAAGATGATCTGGAATCCCATTATAAGGCCGAGGAGGCAGAAAAGATAGAGAAAGCTGTAAAGGCAGAGAAGCAAGCAGCACAACAGGAGCTGGAGCGTGCTCGTCACCAGGCCAACGAGGCCTTGCGGGCCCTCGATGGCGAGAGGCAACAATTACGTGCAACTAATACTAAGTAAGCTCTCAAATACGTAAATATGAATTATTCAGACCAGGATAGGTCCAATAATACTTCGTGAGGTACAGCTGTTAACATTTGTGGGTCAGGTCAGAGCATAGCCAAGTACTCTATTCTAAGGATCAATTATACTTTTCAGACATTTAATACTGCCAACACTATCCATCCTGTATTTGAGATTACCAATTTTACCCATGCCATTAACTTTTGGTATTAACTATTAAGTTTATCAGAAGACCTTATCTAATTGTTGAATTTTGTCCTCTTGATCATTGTTTCTTCGTCTACTTATGAAGTTCCACACTAAATAAAAATGAGTATTATCTCATGCACCTTGTTAGGTGCATACAATCATGATTGTATGAAAAATAGTCACAAATTTTTCATGTATATTTTTGGATTCTTGGAATCATGCACTTGGAGCTGGGTCTGGCAATAAGTGGTGACTAAAGTTCAGCAGTTAACCAATAGTACCGGCCATAACTGCATGTGTTCTGATCAACAATTTCTGCTCACTGCTGATATGTTTGGAAAAGCCATATCATAGTTAGGATTTTCTAAATTTCTTTTTTCTGACCTGGTTGAGATAGCTACAAAGTGCTAGTATGGCAACCCTTGTAAACAACTCAGCATCTGAATATTAAGCCGAAATCAGAAACTTTTATGCAACTTCTATTACCTTCTTTGACTGGATAAATAGTATCTTAAGCTGTCTAGCATGGAACTCTCTTATATGTTTAATTTAGGTTGAAGGATGCTCTTGAAGAGATGCGGCGTGGATCAGAAGCCAAAGATAATGCCATGGAAAAGTTGCAGCAGACTATTTTTGAGAAAGATCAGGTACCCTTTTTACACTGATAGTTGTCTTGAGTTTGTTTTTCAAATTTGTCTTTCTGTAATTGTTAATTAAATGCATCTTTAGATGATAGACCAAATCAAAGGTTCAATTCAATCAGCTGAAGAAAAAAGACAAGCTTCTCTGACAGAGCTCTCAACTAAGCACCAAAAGGTTAGATATGCATACATAAATTGTATTTTACATTCTTAAGCAACTTGTTAATATCTACTAGTTATGAGATAGTGCTCTAGCTATTTGGTTGTGAGAAAACTTGATGTTTCTTGAATAGTTAGTTATTGTAAGAAAGACAATCGGAAATGTGTTATTTGATATCTTGAATAATTTTGGTTATTTTTCCATCAATGAGTTATTTGATCTCTCTTATTTTGATCAATTTGGATTCTTCCCCTTCCTTTATGTTTCATCTTGTGTAATAGCAAATAGAAAGTTTAGAAGCACAGTTGAAAGATGCTTTGGAAGAGAGAAATAAAGCTGCTGAAACTATTTCTTCTCTTCAGGTGAGATGGGAATGGAGTATTTAATTGGTTGCCTTATCTCTTTTTTACGCACAGTTAATTCAGATACTGAAGTTTTGCAATTAATGTCTAACGAACACACTGAAATATTTTTTTACCATTAACCATGCAGCTTACTGTTTAGGTTGAGCTCTCTCTTAAGGCAGAAAATTCACCAACCCAATCTTACATATCAAGTAGTTAAATGCCATAAAAGCAGTAACCACTGGAATTCTAACCTTTTGCAGTTTGATAAGAAATTCGTCTTTGTTTTAAATTTAATGCTTTCGTACAAAGACCCCAAGTGGTCCGACCCTTCCCCGGACCCCGCACAAGCGGGAGCTACGTGCACTGGGCTGCCCTTTTTTTATTTAATGCCTTCCTAATATATGTGTAGGCAGTACTAGCAGAGAAAGACACGGAGATAGCAGAGATAGAAGCTGCCTCAACTGGAGAAGCTGTTAGGCTAAAGGCATTAATGGAGGAATGGAAAGGAGAACTCCTACTGGTCAAGAGCCACCATGTAAGAATTGCTGCATTGTTCACAATATTTTTTTTATTATGAAAAAAGAAGGAATGTGCTGTTCTATTTTTATAATATTGTGATTTTATTATGTCAGGAAAAAGAGAGGCAGAATTGGGATGCGAATTTTAAATCACTTAAATCTAAACTAGAGGAATCAGAGAATGCTTTAGTGCAAATGGAGATGGAATCTGCTAAATCTAAAAGTATATTTCTTTGTTTATATGTTGATGAAACTTGAGCAATTAAATAAATTAGTGATATGTCCAGGTACAAGATCTACAACATAGGATCAGAGCTATCATCATGATTTGTTATTTTTGTCCTAATTCAAGTAAATGGGCCCAATTTAGTATAAAGAAGAAGTTTTTGACTCGCATATTGTGTCTTACTGATTTGTATATAGTGACTTGAAAATGGGTGATATAATACTGTCACAAATACCTTTCTTTCATAATTTTTGCTTTAGAAATAATAATTGTCCCAGTGATTGAACTTAGGTCAGCTGGAGGGTGAAATAAAAATACAAAGCCAACTGGTACTGTCACGAGATGCTGAGCTATCTACAGCAAAAGATGAGGTAGCAAAGGATTACTAATTTTGTCTGAAATTTGCTTAGACTGCTGAAAATTGCAAATTTCAGCCTTTCAAAAAAGTTCCTTTTCTGGACAGGACAGAATAGTAGATGGTTTTCATAGTTAGGCACAACTTGCAGTATGGTTTTATTATTATGCTAGTAACATATTATAATAACTATTATCATACATAGATTAGCAGGTTAGAGAGTGAATTCTCAGCATATAAGGGCCGTGCACATGCGCTTCTACAAAAGAAAGAAGCTGAGCTGGCGGCAGCCAAAAACACAGATCAGATCAAAGCTCATGAGGAGGCTGTCAACGTACGAAAATGAGTTATATTCTTCTTCTAAATTTCATTGTTGAGTTTGAAATTGTAATCTCAAAGTACTACGCCATGTTATCTACAGGAAGCTGAGAGAGAGGTTGTTATGGCCTTAGCAGAGAGAGATAAGGCAGTACAAGAATTACAAGATGCTCTGTTGAAGCATGATAAAGAAATTTCTGAGAGGTAAATCTTTTGTAAGCTTTGGTAATAGAGTTAGTATGAGGAAATCTAATGTTTATTTTAATTTAGGGATGCTGCTCTTGCTGACGTGCATCTGCTTCTGAAAACTGCTAATTCAAAGTTAAATTCAGTCAACACACGGTACAATTCAGAGAAGGAATCTTGGCGCAAGAATTTAGAGAGTATAGAAGAAACTTGGAGATGTAACTGATTGATTAAAATTTGTTTGTTATAGTCACGATCATAACTCTTTTCCATGCTCATCTTGTTTTAATGTAATTATTATGTAGTAAGGTACCAAATGCTGGAGGCTCAGAAGATCGACCAAACTGGAGATGATCTGAGGAAGGATTTAGATGAGCTCAAAATCAGATACAAGATATTAAAAGTAACTATACCTTCTTTTTAGATATTGGAGGATCCAACACAATCTCAGAAAACTCAAACGAACACAGTTCATAAGTAGTCTGTCTAATAATATATAATGGTATTTTTATGTCGGACTTTTTAAATATCAGACAGAATGCTGGAAGAGAGAGAGAAGGAACATGATTCTTTTTTATTATTTATATAATTTGATTCTTTTGTAGGAAGAACATGATACATTCAGAGAAATATCAGACAGAATGCTGGAAGAGAGAGAGAAGGAACATGATTCTTTTTTATTATTTATATAATTTGATTCTTTTGTAGGAAGAACATGATACATTCAGAGAAATATCAGACAGAATGCTGGAAGAGAGAGAGAAGGAAATTGCAAAGCTTCAAGAAGAAAACAAGGGCCTTCGTACCTCTCTAGAGTCTAGACCCACTGTCAGTGTCTTAATTACCTTTTTTCAATTTACTCAATTTGTTCTACTTTATAGTCTAGAACACATCCTAAAAAAATTAGTAGAGGCTTAGTTCCAGGAAAAATCCAAAATAGCACAACATAACTGAAAAGCTCAGAATCTACAAACATGAAGGATTAATAAAACTTAACGGTATGACTTCAAATTTATATCCTAATGATAAAATATTCATTAAAAAGTGTGGTTGTTTCCATTTGTTTTTGTTCAGGTTGAAAATGGCGACAAACAAGTCTCAGGTATTGAAAAGTTTTGGTATTTTTTGCTATAAGCATCTTGTTTTTCCTTTCCTCTTTGATCTCATTTCATGTTCTTCTTTCTTCTTTTTTTGGTTGCAGTAACGTCGAAAAAGGACTCTCAAGGTCTCAGCATTGAAGTCGCGGAACAACAGATTCTTGTACTTATCTATCTCATTTGTTTTGTATGTTTGTGAACTATGACAATCATTTTGAAGAACAAACTTTTAATTCAACCAAGGGTTAAATTGAAATTTCAGCTCCTGGCAAGACAACAAGCTCAGAGAGAGGAAGAACTTGCTCAGACCCAGAGACACATCTTAGCACTTCAAGTCGGTCATTTTTGTTAGAATCAATAGTTACTCCCTCCCACTTGTGTCCTTCATCACTAGAAGTAAGAACGTGTTCCTTATTCTTTATTTTGTTTTTTAATTTGATCTACAGGAAGAAATTGAGGAACTGGAGCATGAAAACCGTCTCCACCACCAACAGGTTTTAATTTGTCAAAGATTACGTATTGATGGTTTTAGCTTTTCATTTGTACATAAAACTTTGTGATGATATTTCAGGAGACCATGCTAAAGGATGAGCTAAGAAACATGGATAGGTCACAAAAGAGAGAAGGCATTGATATGACGTACCTTAAAAATGTCATCCTGAAGCTTCTTGAAACAGGTTAATAAATTAACATAGTTGAGAAAGAAAAAGAAAATAACGTTGTAGTAGTTGTTTGACAGAAGAAAAAGGACAACATTTTCCATTTTGCTAAAAGCAAATACTTTGTTCTGCCTAATATGAGCATTCGTTATAGTGACGATAACCTCGTGCCCTTTTATGATTCATAACTTGTCTTATGCTAGTTGATATTTGCCTCAGTCTATAGGAAGAAAAATTAAATAAGTTTATCCGTGAAAAAAAAATGGGCATGTTTTGAAGATAGGAAAACTATTATTTGGCTAGAATGATTTCTTGTCATTTAATTATGTTTATGCTAATAATAAATATTCTGGTTGATTTCTTCAATAAGATGAAACGTGTACATTTTGCATTTACATAGTAGCACTTTTTGCAAAAAAAAGTTCTGCAGTAAAATTAAGGTGAAACGTTTACATTTCGCATTTACTTTGATTTTTTTTTATAGGGGAAGTTGACCGGTTGCTCCCTGTCGTTGCAACTTTGTTACAATTCAGCCCTGAAGAGGTAAAAGTAAAAGAAAATAACTCTCTCTCTCTCTCTGTTTTTCTTTAGGGTTTTCTCTTATTGACCTTACTTGTATTTGTTCCCCTTTTTTGTAGACAAGCAAGTGTCAGCAAGCCCACAAATTCTCGAAAGAGTCCTTGAGCCAGGCAACCCCAGTGGATAATGGAACTGCACAGGGATCTTTCTTTTCAAGATTTTCATTTACTTAACCTCAATATATAGGGATTGTTGTTTTTCTACCATTGGTGCCCTCGGTTAAATTTCTCTCTTTTTTGTTGTTCAATTTTGATAAATATGTATTAATTGGATAAATATATAGGACTGGTGACGTCCTGTAGTAAATGTATAGAAAAGAAATAGAGCTCTTATTCTGAAAATGTGGAGTTAGTTTTTAATTCAAGTACCCTTAAGCTTACAGTTCAATTGGGAGTTATTTTATTATGCACTTTTAATTGAGAGTTATTTTATTATGCACTTTTAATTGAGTTATGTACATTATTTGAATTATTATGCATGTTATTTTTTTGTAATGAAATAATTATACATGTTGTCAATTTTATTATGCATCTTTAATTGAGTTATCGTGCACATTATTTGAGTTATTATGCATGTTAATTTTTGTAATAAAATAGTTATACATGTTATTTTTTGTATTGAAATAATTATGATATAACATGCATAATAACTTAATTAAATGTGCATAATAAAATCGATATCAATAGTTGATATCAAATGTAGTATTTACAAAACATTATCATTATGAAATATGCTGAGTTGCTAACTGTGTCTGCTCGCATTTAGTTCAGTCCAATTTTAATGCTTTATAGCGCTGTTCATGTGTGTAATAAGGAAGCGTATCTGCTATGATTCCAACTCGGATTGGAGGAGCCTTTGATTCCAATACAGATTGTTCGATTGGAATTGGATGGATGGGATTTGATCTATATATGGGGTTGTTTTTGGAGTGTATCGTCCGTATGATTGAATCTGACGGTGCAGATTAGGACTTGAGGACCATGCGATCGTATTTGGATCAGAGACATGAGTCAATTCCGAGTAATAATTGCAGAATTTAACTTGCTTAAACAACTTGGTTTAAATTATTCCATGAGCTTTTCTATGCATTCTTACTAGTTGCTTGATATAATTTCCGTGCTATGAATCAAAATATGTATGGAGGTTTCGTTGTAAGGGAAATGAGAAATACTGCTCAAGGGTCAACCACAATTTGGGATTCGAATCCGCTGTAGCGCAGTATCGCGATACAGCAAATGAACGGTATGGATC
Organism: Eleocharis quinqueflora; assembly: GCA_964058865.1. NCBI lineage: Eukaryota > Viridiplantae > Streptophyta > Magnoliopsida > Poales > Cyperaceae > Eleocharis > Eleocharis quinqueflora. The sequence continues at coordinate 227,789 of CAXKVX010000074.1, read as the reverse complement.
GACCGTCAGCGATGAAAATCAGGGGAGCATTTATACTTTGGCACAAATTTTGATGCAATCATTAAAAATCAGACAGTTCAGGTATTATGCTACATCGTTCCACGCAACACTATATCCGGTTCCCAAATTTTGATGCATTTGCTTGCGCAGGCACTAACACAATTTCCGGTGCAATTAAGGGTGCAAACAAATCGGATACAAACTGATAATAGTGTTATCATATCTGTATATGCTATTATTTTCCGAATACGGATACGGATTCAGATAGTTTCGAATACGAATACGGATCAGATGATAAACAGACATGGATACGAAACGAATAATAAATGTATACGAATGCAAATACGAATATAATTCGAATAATTAAATGGAATAAGTACATTATGAAAAAAATCATTAATATATCAGTATTCAATAATAAATTAATTTAAATTATATTATAAAATAAATTTAATGGGTAGTTAAAATATTGCAATGAGTAACGTCTTTATAATTCATTTTTCTAATATTATCAATAAATGAAACAATTAAATAATTAATTTACTTATCTATATAAAAAGAAACATAAATACAATGGACTTGGGCTGTCATATTTGACGGATATCCAAAAATCCGTAAGTTTCGAATTTGGATAATTATCCGAATCCGTATTCGTATAATTATCCAAATCCGTATTCATATCCGATTAAAAATTCGAAATTGTATCCAGTAAAAAATTATCCGTATATGTATTCATATCACAAAATATCCGAATCTGAATATCTGATATCCGTTAAATCTGAATCTGGATAATCGAATAAACATCCGATCCGATCCGGTTGCACCCTAGGTGCAATTCGCGCGCATCATGCATTATTTGGATTTACAAAATTCACTAAAATCCTTCAATATGTTTTTCTATAATCATGGGCACATATTTGTTGCTCGGAAAAATTAACTCGGTACAAGCTTTTAATGCATCTGAAAGAACTAATCTTATACCTAAAACACAAAATCTTTATGTCATTTATTTTTCTGGCGTATCAAAATTGGTAATTGCGAGTGCATACAATTTGTGTTAATTAGCATTCCATTTATCTTAAATCAATCATTAATCCGTCATAAATTCATATACATATATTCAACGAATCAGTAATGGCCAAGATCTGGTGATCTTAACTCAATAAATTGTTTTAAATTTTGGTGATATTCTAGAATTCTTTTTATGTTTGACCTCAAAAAAATAAGAATTTCATTCACGACTCTGTTTTCAAACATTTGACATTTAGTACTCTACTTTTCTGCGTTCTGCATTCAGACATGCTTTCTAGATGCACTCATTCAGAAACAGATGTCACTCGAGTTTATGAAGCAAAACAATATCAAGTACTTTTGAAATACACGTTCACGTCTAAACGATGTGTCTGAACGTGCGTCCAGACGTAGCGTTCACAACGTTGCCTGAACGCAACGTTCAGACGTGAAAGCTGATTTGAAATTTTGCACCATACTTAATCATTTTTGTCTTTTTTTTCAACCTAAACGCTTAATGCAGAAAAATAAAATCATAAATGTCAAATTTTTGAAATAAGAATCGTCATTCTTATTTTTTTTAAATCAAACAAAAAAAATAGATATTCTAGTTAAGGCGATCGTATCTAGGAGACATATAGTGCTTGATACTTTTCAAACGTCGGAACACAAAACAAAGTAATGAGAATATTTATTAGAAATTTAGAATATCAAACCTAGTTTTTATGTAATTAATTTCGACGCGGTAATAATACCTCTTTTTTTTTATGGTAGGTAATAATACCTCTTAATTTGCTACAACAAAATAAAGTAATGAGAATATATCATCCATTGCACTTGGGGGACAATATGGAGGTTCCTAAGAGAACGATATTTAAGAATATCTTCCATTTCGACACAAAACAAAGTGCAGAACAAAAATATATAAATAAATTCTACTGTACATAACACTCTGGAAGCTTGCAGCTGATAACTAATGAAACAAAGCCACGTGTACTTTAGTATTTGTTTGTAAATTTTTCTATGTGTTTATAATAGATCGGAAAGAATATAGCCGTTACCACGCTCCCTTCTTGTTCAAATCTCGTCTTTCCGTAAAGAAAATCGGAGAAACAAAAACTAGATACAAACCATTTTCAGCGCAAAAAAACCACAAGAAATCGATTTCGCGACCAAGAGATAACAGAAGCGACGAAAGGAAAAGATCAAGGTGAACTCCGCCGCCACCTCTCTCTTTCTCTCTCTACTCTCTTCAACCAAAACCAAGATTCTAAATCTTCTCCTCCAGTGTCGCATCCCAAGTATCTACTACCATATAAAACCAGATCCACTTGTGAACTTGTAACAAACATTTTCTTGCTGTGTTTCTAATTTTTAATTTCTTTCAGAGAGAAAGATTGGATTTACAATGGACATGAGGCCTCCTCTTGTGGTCTCACCACGTCGGCTTCGGCCCCGCCCCCTCCATGCACTTCCACCTAGGCATCCAGCCGCTCCACCTGCTAAAAATTCTCCAGGTAAGGCAAAAAAAGAAATATCAATTTGTTGTTATCCTATTTTTGGGAAAAATTTATTTTCTTGTTGGAAATGTATGTCTATATTAACTGTTACCGAATCTCTAGGTTTCCACACGATTTCTTCTTCTTTGAATTTTATTTCCTTGTTTTTTCTTAATATTTGTTGAAAATCTTTTGGTTAGAATTGTAAGAATTTGGGGCTGTTAGAAAATTCTTGCAAATTTAGAAGCAGAAAATATAACCTCTCCTGAATGGATCTAACCAGTATATATTATATTTTGATATAGAAGTACTTCTTTTACCCATCCTTAATTTTTCTCTTCAAACAATAGTAATAGTTGGATTTCGGCTGTACAATAGAGAGATATAAATGTCCTCGTTTCAGTGATGTTATAATATAGATTCATGGGTAACGTTTGAGGATAGTTTTGTGTTTTAAAGTATTTTGTATAAAAAGTTTTTTAAGTCTGTTCAGAAACGACTTTTGTTACTGTAATAAATAATTACCATTCAAATATATTAATCTAAGTTCTAATTTATATCATGTTACCTTCTTTCTCACCAATTTTGAAATTCCAACTTATAACGGATTGTGGCCATTTGTCAACAATTTACCTCCTCTCTCCCCAATTTTCAAATTCCAAGTTATTAGAGATTTTGGTAATTTATCAATAATTGTTATTCAAATTTATTAATCTCAAATGTAGTGCTTGTATCCCCTATTTGAATTTTCTCTTATGCATTAGGGAATTCATATGAATCTGCAACTCAAAATGTGATTTGCTTCATGTAACAGTGACAAATTCCAAAGCAATTCACCCGTTGCGTGCCTCTGTCTCTGGTGCTTCTCTCTTCAGGCCTGAACCTGACCTCATCTCTTCTGAGTTACTGGCCATGGCAAAAAATGCAAAAGAAGAAGAATTCAAAGAGAACCGCTACCAAGAACATGAGAAAGAAAACAAAATTCTCTTTTGCCCAACCACCCCAGTTGCACCCAAAACAGCAACCAGCCCCTTGTTCGAAAGAGGCCGTCTTTATGACCTCTACTCAGCAAGACGCAACGAAAGGCTGAGAAGGCGGCAACTGGAGTTGCTGGAAGAGACTGAGGCAGTCAAGGTAATTCAAAATCCAGCGGTTGCAGTTGAGTTGGCAAAGAGGAAAACCTCAAAGAGAAATGAAAGTGCGCGTAAATCAATTTCAGGTGACTTGTCAGTGAGTCGCATCCCAACTTTAAGATCAGCAGTTAGGACAAGTAAGGAGATGAAAAAGAATACTACTACTGGTTTTGGGTTTGATGAAAAGAATAATATTGGTGTTGGTACCAGTGCTAGGAGAATCGGTACGAGGTCTGCAGCCAGGAGGTTCTGAGAAAATTGAATTCATTAGGGAAATATTGTAGTTTCATTTTTTGTTTCTTAGGAATTTGCTGTGAGTCACTTTCAGTTCGTTGGAGTTTATTATTTTGGTTGTGGATATTAGGTTTGTGGTATATTAAGATATTTCATAGCTGTTTTCTGAGCAGCTTTTCATGGATTGGAGTTGTTGTTTTGGTTATGGATATTAGATTTCTGGTATGTCAGAAAATTCCATAGCTGTCTGCTGGGAAGCATTTAATGATTGAATTTGAAAAAGAAAATAATGAACCCTTGATAGCTTTTTAAATCTTTCTCATTTAATTTGTGTTGCTGTGGTTGTCTTTAGTTTTAATTTTCTGCCAATTGGTCTGATTTTGAAGAAATTGTCTACAGCTCTACATTGATAGAATAGTCTTCTAATAACATGGATAAAAAAATGGCCTTCTAATAGCATGCAGACATTGAGCAATTGACAAATCCCAACCCCTTACCGGAAATAAAAAATACAGAGTTGGGACTAAGCCCATTTGGTATATACCATCTAATCTGGAACGAAATCCCCAGCAGAAGATTTTTGTATCTGCAGAGATGGAAGATCAATGTGACAATCAGATTAAAGATCAAAGATCTTGATTAGTAATATAAAAAAAATTCCATGAATCATATAATTACCGAGTTTGTATAGGCTGTTAACAGGTTTGTATGATGATGTTGTAAACATGATTTGACCAAGCAAATGGATGTCTTGATGGGAGCATAAGGAACCAGAGAAGGGGTTAATAATCAAAAGTCAAATTGGTCAGGTTGATGTCAACCTGACAAATTAAATTTAGTATTTGAAAGAAAGCTGACCCAAAATTACAGTTTAGCTATTTTTTAATTTTCTTTCTAATAAATTTGGGCATGTATGTATCTTGATGTCAAACCTTGATGAAGCTCATATATATATAGCCACAATTTAATTTCACACAAATGTTTTCAAACAACAACTTCATAGTTCACACAGTTACTGACACTAGCAGAATGAATGAGAAAAAAAAATGAACTTAACATTTTTCATGTTTGATTGAAGCTCAAAATAATTTTAAAATGTTGTTCATAATTGCAAAAACATTGGCGAGTACGCTGGCTGCATATGTCATCATACGAGTATAATACATTAAAACTGGGAGCATCAGTGGCTCCACTATGAAATTGTATACTTTAAGCATGTAAAACACAAACGCATCAGGTTTTCTCAAGAAACCTGCAGATAGAAAAGTAAAAATAAAGATATAACTTAGGTTTATCATATAAAGTAACTTGTTTAGTTATAATATAAATTTTGATGGTTACAGGTAAATAGAAACGTACTCTCAGTCAAATTTAGAAAATAATCAAATATGGAAATAACTATGGCGAGCATATCCTAGAACAATGGGAAAAATGCCAATAAACAAAATTTCATTAAACATGTTTAAGCATTACTGTAACGGCATCTGCCGAGCTTTATTTCGTAAAGAGTTATGCTCAGTAAATACAAGTATAAAAGTTTTACATGTTGAGGGCATTTACAGTACTGATACTGGTATAAATTCTTGTAGGGGGACTTACCAGTGCTAAGTCCCCTGGTTTAATTAAGTGGTGCCTCCACGAAGACATAAGATCTCCTTTTAAACATATTTTGTTGTTATTCTGGAAACAAATAACTTTTTTCATATAAAACCCCAAATCTTTTGCAGAAAATTTGGTACCTTATAAGAATTAAGAAATGTTTCGTTATTTTATGAACATGTATAAAAGCTGCAGTCTTTTGTAGAAGGTATGACCTCTCCATTCCATTCTAGAAATATTTTGATTATATTTCCACATCAAGATCAACCACAAAATAAAGCTAATAGAAAATCTATTTATTCATTTATTTTTTGATATAGAGATGCATACCAAGGTGCCACAATACTACAATACTAGATTCATCTCCTTCGCATATTCTATCTATGGCGAAAACCACACGTTGACCCATGGTTGTTAATTTCTCGAAAATCATTTACTTTTTTTATTACGATGCAAAGAAGGATGATATATGTTGTTTAATGTCTTACCTTCCCTTCTAAAGGTGTGTAGTATGCTTCGTCATCGATATATAACACAAACTGGATCAAATAGCTTCTCCAATCTTCTCACATCTTTAGTATTGAGATGTGTAAAATTTTAGAACCAAATCCAATAAAGGGGAAGGAGGCACAGAACTAGGCTGTTGAGCTCCATTGTTAGTGCCTCCCAAAGCTGCAACTAGTAGGGGTTTTGTGTATATAGGCTGCATTTTACATTTTGAGGTGGAACACTGGTAAACTTTGGTGCATGAATATTTCGGTTAAGCGAAAGAATGCTATGAGATCTTGATTTGTGCCATGTTTTTAGGTCAAAGTTCATAACGATGGAGAAATTGAAATGGAATTCATCAGGAAATAAAGAAATGGAAAAGGACTGTTTAACACTTAGAAAATTAAGAGCGCTTCTACAGAGTACAGAGGAATAAGCATGAGGGTTGAGCACTTGGTTCAATTGCTTGGCATTTGGTTACAGAATATAACTATATAAGAAAGAATTGCATAGTTTGTGTAGTTGTGTAGTGTATGTTCTTATTCCTTTTTTAACATGTGCGTTATTCCGTGGAATAAAGAATTCTTCTATTCATCTTCAAATTGGGCCTATATATAAGGCATTTGAAAACGCTATATAAATTGGGCTGTGAAGTGTAATACCTGAAAGATAGATGATCTACGTGGCGAGTTGAAATTCAATGGGCCCATCTTATCCGATTTCTCTTTCCCTCTCGCCATCGCCACAACCTTCGATTTCCCTCCCCCACTCGAAACAAATTTCTCACGCTCACAGATTACCACGAAACGATTTGAAAACCTAAAAAGAGCAGAGGTTGCGATCGAGTGGAAGGAGCAATGGCTACAGCTGCCATTAACAGCTTCGCGCCTAACCTCGCCTACGCTTCTCTCTCCGGCGCTAGGTCCCTTCGACGCTACGTCAGCGTCTCTGTCGCAGTACCACTTGGTGGCGTGTCGTTGAACCGAGCACAGAGTATATCACGCCGTGAGCTTGACATTTTATTGAATATTTTGTTCTTCTCCTTTTTCCGCTAAAATACACCCGTTTTTATTTTATTCTTTCTATTTTAGGTAGAATTTCAAATAATGTTTTAGTGAAGGCCGCTGGAGAAGAGGTTTCCACGGAGCTTCCTGAATTCGTTAAAACATTGCAAGATACGGTCAGATTTTATATAAATTTTTGCTTTTTTTGAAGTTTAGCTCATTGGTGGAATCAAAACAATAGTTGGGAGCTTGAGGAGTTCTTGATTGAATTATATCACAACATTTATAAATTCTCTTGGCAAGTGTGCCATCCATTTCATGTCAAAATGACAAACTGGCAATGTATAGGTGTTGTGCGTAATTTGTACTGGCTCGTGTGTGAATACATTTTCTGTATTCAAATTACTACTGTTTATATTGTCTTAAAATTCTATGTAGACAGTGGGATAAAGTGGAGGACAAGTATGCAGTGGCTACACTAGGTGTCATTAGTATCATTGTTCTTTGGAGTGCTACTGGTATGATTTCGGTGAGTGATTATTTTAGGTGATGAAGTAATGATTCAGTTATTGTTATACTTGCCCGTATAAAAAATACTTCAAACATTTGATGTCATCGTCCTGAAATTGTGACATCTTTTAAATATTTATCATATCCTTTAGCATATGTGAGACATGGTGCCTTTGTTACCGCTCATTTTAAAGTGTTTTACCTTAATTCGGACCTTAATTATTTTGAATTTTGAAATTGCATCTCAGTAGCTTTAGGTGTTAATATCCCAATGAATGATCAAATCACTTAGAATTTAAATAAGTGGTATCATGGTAGGAAACCCTTGATAACAACATCAATGCCATATCCACAGTGTTTGCAATTCTGCATATGTAAAATTTAAAGATTTTATTAATTTTCTTTTTCCTTTTGATTTTGTCAGGCCATTGATAGGCTTCCAGTGGTGCCAGGTGTCCTTGAGCTTGTAGGGATTGGTTATACTGTTGTGAGCCTCCCTCTCTCTCTCTCTCTCTCATTGGTTTAAATCTGAAAATGGTTCTATTAATCTCATAGGATTACATCAATGTGATAACTTATTAGCGGAAAAAATTGAATGAGATTTTTTTTTGGTTTCTCTCTCTGATTTGTATATACTATAGCACATCAATTATAGTTTTTACTTTATCTAAGTGTTGTTTTTTTTTTCAATTGTAATAGTGGTTTGTGTATAGCAATCTGGTCTTCAAGCCTGACAGGTAACATTGCCTTAACTACATTTATTTGTTTATTTTGTGTGCATTCCATCTAAAGCTAATTACTTAAGGCATTGTGTAATTATTTTCAAGTTCATCGATCTTGCCATTGGGTGATACTGATACATAATAACTGTATTATTATGGTAACATGTATATTTGTTGCGCAACTCAGTCACCTGTGATTTTCTTTTTATTTTTCCTTTTATCTATTTATGTGTACCTGAACCTGAATTTCCAAAAAAGACTTTACTGGTAGATGCATAGTACTGACACACTACTGCTATATATTGGACGCTGCTAGTTTCTGCCCCGTATTAATAAACACATAAAACCAACTATCAACCTAATAAATAACCTATTTTTAATGGTCATTTTAGAAAGAATCTCCAATTCTCTTGGCTAATGATTCAAATTGGACTTCTTAATAGGGAAGCATTGCTTGACAAAATCAAGAGCACTTACAGTAATATAATCGGAACCAGCTGAGTTCAGCATCATGGAGGCACTATTAGGCAAATTGCAAAGGTTTATTATTGAAGCATGAGAAATTCTGACAAAATTTGAAAATGTAGTATTTCATTTTGTACTGATATATCAGTCTCATCTTCTTATTTCTTGGAAAGCAATCAAAGCATGAGGCTGTTACTTCGCCTAGTTCATTGAATGTTGCTGCTAATATATGTACCAGTATCGATTTACTACTGCTATCTGAGCATGCTATTGTCTTTTGTTTAGCTTTTTATGAAATGAAAAAAAAAGTTGAATCCTCTTTTTTTCCCTTTCCGAAAAATGAAGGTAACTAAACGCATACAACAGCTTGTTCCTAAAAGAAATGATATGCATGACCAGAAGAGATGTCTAAATTCAAAATATGAATTGAACTACTATATAATAGATTGTGATGTATACTGTCATCAAAAGTTACTTAAATGAGTAATCTACTTGTGAATTAAGTAAATATGGTAACATATGTAATTAATTAAATTAGATTGTGGATGCGGAATATATATAGAACAATAGAGTAATTATTTCTAATTATTTGATGACTAATCAGAACTGCTACAATTCGAATACGTCATACGTGACAACATAAATTTAGTATATGAGCTACAAAACAACCCATTGCAGGCTGCAAAGCACAGATCACAACCCATTTCAAGAATTTGATGATGCAATGGATGGAGACTTTGGCAGATGAAGAAGGCAATGTTAGCAGGCTGGTAGCAGGGACATGGCTGCTGAGCACTGGGGCTGAGGAACTCCTGGAACCAACAAGGATCAGTGTGTTAAGAGGAGTGTGTGTCTATGAGATGGTAAATAGCCGAAAGGAGTTGTAATTGACACTTCTTTTGTAGAAAAGGAAATGGTGGGCTTCTCGCTTATTAAAAAAAAAACAGAAAGAGATACTACAAATTATTAAAAAATTGAGATGAGAATATAATATATAGAGAGAGAGAAGTGATCCAGCCTTCTTTTGTAGCCTCTGGTATCTACCATCAAAATTATTGGAAATGATCGATTCGGATCGTTGAAAACATTCTTCGTATTAATATAGACTTGGAGATCAAATTTTACATTTTTTGAATTTTTTAACTATTTTATCGAATGAGTTGAAAATTGAATGTATATAGATCGTTAGATAAATAAATTTTCAACTCCTCCAATAATATAGTAAAAAAATTCAAAAAAAAAATTAGATTTCAAAGTCTACATTAGTATGAAGAATATATAATGATCCGGATCGGTAATTTTCATTGGTTTTGATGGAGGAAGCTACCAGAGACTAAAAAAATGGGGCTACGGATCACTTTTCATATATCAATACTATATATAAAGCTTGTTAAGTGTTGGCGTGTCCAATTTTTCTGACACTCCGACACTTCATTTTGTTATTCAACTTGCATTGTACGTGTGTCCATATTATCGAACACGCGACACGTCATTAATTTTAATATAAATCATTAATAACATTAATTTCATGTCATTAATCACACCTTTCTCATTTCATATAAATCATCATGTTTTCAAAAAAATTTGAAAAAAATGTATGATATTTGTTATTATATCTCTAATTCCGATGAAATAATGTTATTAAACAAAAATATTAAAGTTAGTATAATTATACTGTTTATTTTTTTAATACAAAAAGTTTTTCTTAAAAAATAAGAACTGGCGGTACGCCGCAATGTAATTTCTTGTATATATATATATTCTTGCTTCTTTTTTTTTTCCTTGATTTGCTTCTTTTTTGAACCGTAGGGGTTTGTTTTGTAATAAATTTTAGTCGTTAGACAGTCAGACAGACCGGATCTAGAAGAACATAAAGAGCAGAAATTCGAAGACCAACATATTTCATTTCAGAAAATTGATGAGATTTGTCTGGTGGATTGAGGTCAAACGTACACAACTTTGCTTCACCTACAATCAAATTGGATCTGTAAGGCTCACAAATTCTCATATAATCTTTCAAATAATAAAACCCTGTATTTCAACCTTCATATATCCATTTTAAATCTAACGTCCGAACGAGATCGGAATTTCTGGTCATAGCAAATACAAATTGCAATCTTCTATATAGTAAATACTTACTATAGAAATAATCTGACGAATTCTGTTCTTTCGAGATTCAGATACAGTGAATCTCAAAATCAATAAAAAGAAATGATTTCTCAAAAAAAAAAAATGAGTACCGTTTGATTCAGGTACAGTGAATGTCAAAATATATTAGTGGAGAGGATACGGATACAGCACTCGGTCAAACACGACAGTACAAGTTTACAACAGTACTAAGTCAACAGCAAGGGTTTCAAAGCGAAAGCGACTAAATTGAGCACTGGACATCTCCAGTATTTATAGAGTGAAAGGAACAGCCGCAAACCTGCAAACCCGCAAACCCGCAACTTCTCTAATTTTTCTCCTGTTTTTATAATATTTGAACCGGTGCAAGCTAGTGGTTTTAGTCTTGTAGATCCGGAATCCTACGTGGAATCAATTCTATGGGTGGAGAACTGGAGGTTGTCAGATTCAACAAATTCTGTGAACGGATAAGACCCAAGGTTTTAGATTGGCTATTTTAAATTTGAGGTTGCAGAGGTCGAACTGACTCGAAAAACTCATCTGATCCGATTCAAATTGTAAAGTAATAATCTAAGCATACATATAATGAAATAATACATATTGCCATCTAAATTTTAATTTGAACATTCAATTATGTATTCTACTTTCAATACATAAAAATAAATAAAAATATTTTACAAGCTATTATGTCGCTTAAATTAATCATGAAATGATTATACAACAAAAACACATTTAGTTCCAAATAAGTTTGAATAGACTATAAAGAAAACTCAATGAAGATTATTGATAATGAAATGATTATGATATATTATTTTTCACTAATATAAAAGAATGATATCAAGATTCTTTCACTTCAAGAAACATATAACTAATTTAATCATGCTGACATTATTTGATCTGAGACCCCACCCGACTCGAGCCAACACTCGAAAACGCTACGTACGATGCCCGACTCGAGATTCGACACGACACGACACCCGAAAAATATTGACGTTGCTCGACCAGATCTAACCCGACCTGACCTAACACTTGAAAAACGCCGATGCTGCTGAACCGAGACCCGACCCGAGACCCAGCCCGACATCACCTAAACTCGACCCAACACCCGAAAAATGTCGATGTTGCTAAATCCGAGACCCGACCCGATCTCACTCGACTCGACCCGCAACCTGAATGTTGAGAAAGTCAAACTAACCCGACTCGACTCGATCAGACCCAAACCCGCCCAATTTGTCCAACTTGCGACCTTTAAAAAATTATTGAAATACAAAATTGTAAATCCTACTATATATCAAGGAGAACCTAAATTGTAATAAATTTTGTTTTATTCCCGGAATTCAGGGTAATATTCTCTGTGATTAGGATTATATCACTTGAGCCAACAAACGAGCTAAACAACTGTTTGGTCCCAAGTTATATGATTCATTATTCATATAACAACAAGGGGTTACCTATCATGGGACATACTTCTCCTTCATTATCTGCTAGCTAAAAGCCAAAATAGCATTCTCTCGGCGATTGACTGTATTTGACTATATTGATTATTATCTAAAAAAATATAGACCCCAATTTATTCATTATTTGAATTTCTTTTGCATTCCTTACACTATACATTAATTGATTTTGTAAGTATGAAAAACTATGCAATAGATTCGATAATTAAAGTGATAATTAATTATAATGTCAACGAGGCACGAGTTTAATTTATCGCAAACACTATAAAAAAACTTAATCACCAACTTCTTCAGAAAAAGAAGTACAAAAAATATTGGAACTATGAACAATAATTAAGTGGAAATAAACAGTTCTTCTAAATTCATTTTTTTCAACACAATAATATTAGGTAACATGTTTTAATTTCTTAACTCGGTACGACAATTGCATTATTGATTTATGTAATTACGACACTTCTAAACTATGTCTTTTTTCTTATTATTTTGAATTAATCTTCTTCCAATTTATTTTATAAATAAATAGGTTGAAGGACTGCTTATAATCATATTTTTATTAGAAAAATTTTGTATCCGAGGAGATTTTGATATAAAGAAATTATTGAGCATGATAAATCGAAATTTTATCCGTTCATTTGTGAGATTTGATGTCCAAGCACGAAAGGTGTTGTGCTTGGCCAAGCACCATAGCTCTACTCTATATATAATTATATGTATATATATAATTATATATATATAATTTGGCTATAGTGATATGTATAGTTAGTGAGCATTCGTGCTATGTATTTTTTCTTCGTTGCATTGTTTTGGTTAACATCAATTTAAGTTGTCCAATAAATTATTCATACTGAAATATAGTAGGAAATCAAATTTTATGATTTGTAGAGCTTTCTAGCTATTTTTAAATATTTTGTTAAAAATAACCCTATTTAATATTAAAAAATGACATGTTCAGAGCTATTTTTAAAAGATATTTTAAAAATAACTAAAAAGCTCTACAAATCACTAAATTTGGTTTCCTACTAGATTTCAATATGAAGAATTTATTGGACTACTTAAATTGGTGTTAATTAAGCAATCTAATAAAGAAAAATGCATAGCACAAATGCTCACTAACTATGCATATCACCGTAGCTGGACTCATATATATATAACAAAGTTATGATAATATGCATAAGACATCTCCTTCTGTTGTATGCAGCTACACATGCTTAATTTGATCAATAAATTGAGATATAAGTTGCTCAATAAATTCTTCATATCAAAATCTTGTAGGAAATCAGATTTCGTGATTTTTAGAACTTTTTTGCTATTTTTTAAATAATTTAAAAAACAGCCCAAAAAAGAACACTTTTAATATTAAATCTGGTCTTCTTTTAAAAAAATATTTAAAAGTAAAAAAGTTCGATAAATTACGAAATTTGATTTCCTACAAGATGTTGATATGAAGAATTTATTGAGCAACTTAAATTTTAATTTATTGCTCAAATGCATAGCCACATATGACTGAAGGGGATGTTCTATGCATATTACCATAGCCGCATATGACAGAAGGGGATGTTCAATATGAATGTATGACTCACCTTTGAAATCTTCTTGACTTGTAATGCTTCTTATTGAATTGGTCTTAATATAATTCTGGTGATACCACTGACAATAGCCAATATTTTTTTGGTAATTATCAAAATGTTTTTTGAGAAAAGTAGTCAAGGGTCAGAGTTTTTTAGATGCACTGGCCAGAACGGTAGAAATTCTATCGTTCGGAATTTTTCGTTTTTTTAAATTGTGGAACGGGGGTTTTCTACCGTTCGAGAATGATTTTTTTGTTCTAGATAATTATTTACAAATCTGAATGTATAAAAAATTAATTAAAATTTTGATCATGAATAGCAAAAAGTTATGGACATTTAATTATAATTTTGATCAAAAATTCTTTAAATTAGATCCACTCAAATTGATAATACGAAAATAGAAATAAATATATTTTACCATTGGTGCGAACTAAAAACAAAAAATAAAATTATATTTAAATGGTCAGAATTTTTTGCTATACATGGTCAAAATTATAATTAATTTTCTATGCTTGATCAAAATTGTATTAAATGTTCAAAATTAAAAAAAGACAATCGCCAAACGGTAGAAAATCTACCGTTCAGCAGTGAACTCAAGTTTCTAACGGTAGCTTTTCTACCGTTCTGGTCACTCAGTCGAAAAACTCCAACTCCTTAACTATGTTTATCAGTATAATTTTCATAATTACAAAAAAAACTCGGCAATAACAAGTGAGCAATAAATAAATTAATTAACCGAAGAGAGCAAGAATTTAAATCCTTATTAGCACATATATGATATATGGAAGAATATAAAAAAAACCCCACCCATCATTTAAAAAAACAAAAACAAAAAAAATTCTGGTGCTACCAGATAATATGAGTTTTGGGTTAAACAATATTACTGTTGCACCGAAAATAATATATTTTTTTTCCTTTTGACGAATGAAAAGAATCTTTCGAAAATATCAGATGTATATTGGGATCACCTCATGTTCCGATGAGAATGGCAGCTCACCGAAAAATGGTTTTCTTCCAAAACCGGAGATCCGAATCCGCGCACACTTTTCAACCAAAGAAATCCACAAAACAAGTTTTTGATAGAGAACACAAATCTGAAACAAGATAAAGACTGAAACTTCTTGGACAAAACAAAACCACTGACCATACAGTACTGAGTTTTAAATCCTCTCCATTTAGTTATATATAGAGAGAGTTGTGCTAAAATATATTATAAAGCATCAACATGCATATATTTTAGACTTGTATTTCGAAATATATAGTGTAAACAACCGATCAAGACCGTTGAAAATGTTCTTCATATTAACAAAAATTTGGAGACCAAATTTTACATTTTTTGATTTTTTTTTTACTATTTTATCAGATAGGTGGAAAATTCATTAATCTAACGATTTACAGACCTTCAATTTAACCAACTTTGCATCCATCCGATAAAATAGTAAAAAAATAAAAAAAATGTAAAATTTGGTCTCCAAATTTTTGTTAGTATGGAGAACATTTTCAATGGTCTTGATTGGTTGTTTGCATTTTATATCTCGAGATAGAAGCCTAAAAGTATATGCATGTTGGTGCTTTATAAAGTATTTTAGGATAGCTCAATATATATATATATATATATATATATATATATATAATTCAACATCTTTATGGTAGTATGTCCAATAATAAGCAAATTAATTTAATGATTGACTATTTAATAAAATAATAATGATATTTTGAATTTTTTTATGAATTAGCATTATCTCGATATTTCATTTTATTATTTACTAAACTGAAAAATAAATCTAGTAGCATAACTAATACTAATTATTTTAAAATATTTCAAAAATCACAAACCATAACAGATCAACAGTTTATATTATTCTAATTAAGAATTAATTAAAGCTCCATTAGCTTGTACAAATAAAAATGACTTCCAACTACTAATAAGAGCATTCTAGAAATGAATACAGCTAAAAATATTATTGAAAAGCACTCCTGTAAGAAAAAGAAAATCTAATTTAATCAAGAAGCTACCATTAAAACTCTTAACAATCCTAGTTAATGACAATTTTTTGTCTTATAATCTTTTGTAATTTGGCATAGGTTCGTAAACATTTCCCCAAAATAGCTTAAAAATAACACAGTGCAACTGTGCAATTGAAGGCACCACAAAAGTACAGAACTCTCTACGTCTTACAAGAAATGGAGACGATACCAGGATCTTTCCAGATAACCAAACCGGAACACTGAACCAAGGTCAAGACTCAAGACACTTTCTCCTTCCTATTTAAAACCTCCTCTCTTGATAAAACCCAACAACACCTTTAAAATCCACAGTACGATTGCAGTTGAAAGAAAAGAGATCAGATACACAGAAAAGAGGAAGAAAAGATGATTATGGTAGGGGTAATGGCTGAGATGTTGAGCGAGTACACGGAGGCGATAGCGAAGGTGCTCGAGCAACTGATGCTCACGAATGCATTGCCTTTCCCGCACCGGATGCGCGTTTGGATGTTGCGCTGCCTCCCTTTTACAACCGCCTTGCCGCTGCCGCTCCCGGCTCCAGCTCACGCGCTTCGTGTCGTTACTAGAATACATTAATAAATATGGCTTTCTCTTCTTCTTTTTTTCTGAGAGAAGCGTTTGCATCTATAGGAGGATTAAACTTTTTGTTTTAATGTTTCTGTTTTATGTAAAAATGTGTAAATATAATTTTCCCCATTTCATTTCCAATTGTATATATGAGGCATTTTATTCCTTGGAGAAGAGCTTATTATAAAGTTATGCGCAATATATTTTTTGGATTGCACAAGAAAAATATTTCTAAATTTTTTTTTTCATTTAGGAAGAATATGTTCACCATGTTAACTACGCTAGCAAAAGATAAGGTGGAGAGTGGTGGGACCATTAGGACTTAGGAGATTGATTAATTAATTAATTAATTAATTAATTAATCAACGAGGAGGCAAATACCGTTTACAAAACAACTTAGAGAAATGTAGTTTCCACTTAGGAAGGTTCTTTGACACAAAAAAAGCCTCTCTCAGGGTATTTACTATTTAGTGCATATGTTGGCGTGTTTGCTTAAAAGAGGCCCAAATTTGGCCCAAAAAGAGAGCAAATATCCCTCATCTGGATCAGCCCATATTTATAAGAAAGCCCAAAGCACATACTAACAAAAAATTATCCAATATTTCTTGTCATCTGATCTTATTTTTTTAATATAAGAAAAAATACATAAGATTATTTTCATACATCAAAGGAAAAAGTACATTGTTCAGGCAAGTTGTTCAAGGTATTGAATACTTAATAAATAATTATGACTAGTTTTGATACGGATCAAAATCAAATTTAATTGTGAATTATTATTCATGGAAAAATCAAATTGATTGCACTATTATTGATAGAAGAATTAACTTTACAATATTATTATTGATGACTTGAGTTTGTTGGAAATTTTGATCCATAAAAAATACATAACAATTATTTAAGTAATTGTGATGTTTGTATAAATAATTACTATTTGTTAACTTAGAACTAAAATTCTCATGTTATCGGTTGTTTGGTACTAATGTTTTAGAGCGTAGAATTATGCATTTGCATCCGCTAGCGGTTGTCATAGTTTCCCATGACATCAATGTGCCATAGTTTGCAGAGGATAGATAAGTGCTATATCCCAAAAAAAAAATCTAAAATGTATTTGGTTCAATATGCAATTGAAAATAAAAAATTGAAAAATATGTTTATAATTTAAATTTTTTTAAAAATATGTCATACCTTGAAAATGTTTGGCAAAATACACCTCTAAAAGTTATCAATAGCTCCGTCACTATAGTATTTATGTACAGCTTCCAACTTTAAAGTTGTAATTGATCTCAAATTCTCAATGTATGATGTTTGTTGTGGTTATTCTCTTTTTTAAGGAATAATAACCAGGCTTCTTATATGTATTTTTTATGTATGTGTTTATCTATTTAAAAAACAAGTGTTGAGCTTTCAATTTCTGTGACCTTTTGAAATCTCGAAAGGCCGGTTTCATGAATTCATTGTGAAGGCTTTTATTTATTTAGAAATAAAGATTGAAAGCAGCAGGTCTCTGAAAAGAAGGTTTGAGATGAGATTGGTATTCTAAATAAAATAATAAATCCACATCGTAATCTGGAGACATAAATAAATAGGAGTCATATAATCATATTGTCCTAGGTCCTTGTCTCATGCACGGAAAAAAAATAAGTTGAAACTAGATAAAGACGAAATTGAAAGCTCTTATATAAAATAATATCTAATAGACGTTTCATTTTTTCGTATTAATTTTTTTAATTGTAAATGTTTTATTTTATAACACATTATTAGCACAAATTTGTTCTAGTGAAGTTGAGAAGGGATTTATTTTTAGTATAAGCACGAGATACTATGGTAAGATCGGGGGCGGACCCATGTAGTATAAGCACGAGATACTATAAGTTGAAAAACAATTTACAAAATTTTTTAGTGTATTTGTGCGATTTGTCAAATTTTTTTTGCGAAATAACCATGTATATTTGAAAATCTGTATTATTTTGTCCTCTTCTGGAAAAAAATTTATAAATCTTGCCCTCTCCTGACGAAAATCCTGAATCCGCCCCTGTGTAAGATGGCAATACGATTTTTTCTAGAAGAAAGGTACTATTTAGAATACATTTCATCAATCTTATTATTAGTAATAATGTTTATTTCCTGGATGAAATTTTCTTATTTAGTATTGAATAAGAACAATCTTTTCATTCTTTGAAGAGAATGATAAAAGAAGTATCATAATTTTTCTTTTGTGCTTTCAAATTATTCAATAATCAGAAGTTATTTAAATGCCAATATTTATTAGAATTGATAACCAAAAGTTATCGATACATTTCATAATAAGATGATAATGACCAGAAGTTATTTAATAACTGAAAGTTATCAAAATATCAAAATTTATTTGTATTGATAACTAGAACTTATTAATATATTTAAAGACCCGAAATTATTGTATTTGCAAACTCCTAAATAAATAAAATTTCTCTAATATTTAATTATCTTAATAATATGAAGTTATTATGATTCTTTTTCTATAGTCATTTTTATTTTCTATGAAACATAATTTCATTTTTAATTAAATTTGTTCATATTAATAGCATTTAAATTTGTTAACTATCACGTGTGGTTTTAGGAGAATTGTAAGAATTATTGTCATATTTCTTATTGTAGAACAAAATAATGAACTTCTGATGAAAAATCACCAATTATGCTCCAATAGTTCTTGTTCATTTCCTAAAGCAAATGCGACATCATTTCCCGAAGCAAATGCGACATCATTTAAAAGAAGTCTTGGACGAGGATATGGTTGTGGCACCAAAGGAGGTCGTAGATATGATCACGATAAAGTTTAGCAATGTGATGATCATAATCCTAAATCGAATGAATATAATACGGAGAGATATGAAAAATGAAAAAGAAATAGAAATAATTTTCATTGAAAATGACTCAAGTGATTTACTTTATGAATACACACTAGATCTGATTTATTTGAAATCGTTGATGATGAAATTAATATCATGAATTATTTTTTGCTTTTAGATTTGACAAAAATTTGGGTACTCCAAAAGATAAGTATACTAGATACTCTAGTCTATCTTAACAGTTCAATTCATTGAGATTGATGAACATTAATTACTTGGAAAACAAGACAAAAGTTCAAGTGAATCGCTTTTTTTCAATCTCGATGGATTGAACAGCTCAATTGGGTCAGAGTACCTAATATACCTTTCTTTTGGAGTACCCAAGATTTTCCTTTAGTGTTTATAAGAAGTATAGTTTTTATATTTATGTTGTAAGTTGATGTCTCTCTTGCAACAAGGAATGTCATAGTATTCAAAAGTACTATGTCATCTTTCCTTAAAGGAGAAGACCACAAGAATGACGTTTTAAGAGAACTAACAAGAAGACCATGCAAACAACTTGGATAAGTGAATTCAAAGAAAGCGAAGATGATGAAGAGGAAGTTAATCTCAGAGGAGGAGAAGTTGAAAACAAGTTAGCCCTCATTGGATAGAAACTAAGGACATGCTTGGAGATAGCTCTTGAGATCATAAAAGAACAAGGGATGATGAATCCGGAGAAGATTCTCATCTTGAAGTAAATGGCTCAAGCTAAGGACGACTATGCAAGAGAGCAAGAAGAAGTCTTAATGAGAGGTGAATTCCCAATGATATTTACTTCTAACAAGGTGGAAAAGCCTTCGATACTTGCAAAGTTGGATGATGCAAAGCAAATCGAGAAGTCTTTATGTCTCACAAGAATTGATGATCAAGCACAAGAGGATACAACTCAATCAAATGATAAGACTACAAGCACTCAAGAATTGGAGGCTCCTAACCGAGCTAATACGATAGTATTTGACCTCTCTAAGTATCATGATGTGTCTAGCGAGGATGAGTTTTGTGATTTGGATAAAAATCAAGAGTCATTTAATGTGACTAAGATAAAGAGTTACTTGATGAGTCCAAAAAGTCTATGAATGTTAAAGATGCTATGATAAATGATCTTCAGTCTAAAATTGAATTGCTACAAATTAGAGTTAATGACATTGAGACCAAAGTCAATTTAAAAAAAGAAAGAAATTAAAAGAAGCACACTCTTGGACTTCTAAATTTGTTAAGTTTGTTAAATCTTCAAACCATGACACTAAATTTGACTATGATAAAATGTATATTGGTTAAGATCCACATGATAAGACCGGTCTTGGATTTCTAAAGGATCAATCTTTTAAAATTGAAAAACAATCTAAGCCAAATGACAAACCTATTCGATCTAAGAACCATGCTTATAAGTACAACAAAAGATACAATAAGAAAATCAAGTTCACCAAATCTAATTCTAGAGAGGTGATAAACAAATCTAGAGTTAGAAATGATTATAGTATTGTCAACCAACACATAGCTCAACCACCAAAACTCTACGGTAGTAAAGAAAATGTGCCTCATTCTAACTTATGCATGTTTGAACATGGAATGTAAAAAGCAACATGTCATGAAAATAAATCAACAGTTGGAAGAAATTTCTAAATCAACTACGATGATCATCAACATTCTTAGCACTCCCTCATGGATTGTAGTATTAAATTAGCAGTAGTATTTGAAGCGAACAGAAAAACATATGGACAAATGGAAGAAATTTTGAAATTAATTACAATGATTATCGACATTCCTGGCACTCCCTTATAAATTGTAGAACTAAATTAACAGTACTATTGCATTGTTCCTATCATAACATACATATCAGACACTAAGAAGAACAGTAAAGAGGCCTGATTGCATAATGCAACATGTATGTTGTCAAGGGAGAAGCATAGCAAATAAACCAAATTAATGAACTCCCTCTGCCAAAGACTACTCAATTAAGCACTAAAAGTTTCCCTGTTGGACTTCCTCCAGGTATTTTGAACTATTTCATCCTCAAGTTTATGCTAATGCTTTGAAAAATGCACTATTGATTTTATTTTAGGTGCCCTTCAGCCTAAATTTTTGTAAATTGTGTGAAAAATTCTAGTCAA
The DNA here is from genome assembly GCA_964058865.1 of Eleocharis quinqueflora. Classification (NCBI taxonomy): domain Eukaryota; kingdom Viridiplantae; phylum Streptophyta; class Magnoliopsida; order Poales; family Cyperaceae; genus Eleocharis; species Eleocharis quinqueflora. The sequence continues at coordinate 206,422 of CAXKVX010000074.1, read as the reverse complement.
TTATAGTCAGCTCTTGCTGAAAATCATACATCCCTCTTCGTATTTACTACATGTCTGATTGCCGACTCTGAAGTTAGAACCTGAAATTCGCCAAATAGTACTTTTTGTTCTCAGAAAATCAGGCAGCAAGCTAAATGAAAGAGGAAAGAAATAGAAAGAAAATCATAACCGAAAGAGAGCGGAAATTATACATGCAAGATTGGGGTATTGAAGAAAGATTGGATGAATGATGCACACGCGAAAGAAGCCAAACAGGAACACCTGCCAATTTGCAGAGCAACAAAAAGAAGCCATTAGTCACGTGTAGCATTCAATAGAATTAGCTAAAACAACTGGCAGCAACAACAACCGTAGTGCAGAACCCAACAAAAAGAGAGAAAATTGACAGAAGAAATGAGAGAGAAGAGAGCCGAGATAGAGGAGAACAACACAAACAAAAATGAGGCACCTAACAGAGCAGGAGAGAAAAGCAGGCCGGTAGGATCGGACGACGGGAGTAGAAGGAAGGTCACAGCACCGCAAGGACGGAATAACAGAGGCCAACAGAGAAGAAGAGCTGAAAGAAGAAACGGGCCGCGGCGAGAGAAGCTGCCGGAAGCGAACACAGTGGAAGACACGCGGCAGTCGATGGAAGTGAACACGCATAGAGCGGCAAAAGAAATGTAATATGCACGTTCATGAATGAACTGTGCAAATGTTGCGGAATGATATATTGTAATATGTTTTGAAAGAAAGGAATCGTAACTTCCAAAATTTTCTCATGATGTTTTTATTACACAAAAGGAACATAAAGTGCCTGCATAACATGAACTTTTTAAACAATACCTTGTAAAGTCTAATATTCGGTAAATTTTTCATTTGACTTGTACATTGCAGTAGATAATTGCTTAATTTTAAATGTGGTTTAAGGTAAATATTGTTACAAATTGGAGAAATTATAAGAATGTTTTTTTTTGATGTGTGATAATTAGATAATATTTTTTATAATTTTAGATGACTACTATTGTTTAATAGTCTTCTTTGTTCTTCATGAATGAAAATGATTGATTTTGCTTTATTTTGCAATTGTAGTACATTTTTTTTGGAGGTTTTATGATTTTGCACTTCTCATTAAAATTACTATAATTAAGGATGATCATTGAACCATTTCTCTATCTTGATTGCAGAAGCAATAGTTTTATTTGAAACTTTGACTCATTATGCATCTGCCTCAAAAGTATAGTGTTTGGTACATGCATAAAATTCATTATTTAATATTTATCCTAATGCGATAAGATAAACCTTAATTCCGGAAACCTTGTTTGGTCCCACAACACCACTGAAAAGAAAATCCGCACCTATAAATTATTGTTGACCAGAATTATCAAATGCCTATTCCACGGCGAATAATACCGTTCGAAATCTACTAGGGGTAATATTTCTAGAATTTTCGTTATTTGTTTGAACATAAAAATACTTGTTTCCTGATATAACTAGAAAAAAAGAATAATTTTCGTGAAATAGTAACGAAAACAATTAAGTTCGACACAAATAATTTTTTTCCCGTGAAATATCAAGTTTCCGTGGAGTGAACGATGGAAATAAATACCACGAAAATACATAATCATCAACGACAAACTTCGTTGAAAATAATCATTCACAAAAATAATAATCATGTCAACATGGATCTCACCAACTTTTTGATGAATTATTTTTTATCAACATGTGTGAAACATAGCATCATCATTTCATTTATTGACTAACAATTATCTTGAAATTTGTAATTAGCATTATTTTGTAAGAATTCATAAATTGCACCAAAGAAAATTCTAGCAGTGAAAGGATGTACTATTTAATTAATTAACGATCTAACTCAGCAAATTGATTACGTTCATTATTTTATATTAGCGTTAATGTCGTCTATAACTACTGCTTTGTCTTGCTTTTTACAAGTCAGAGAGGATATTCGATTATAGGTTCGAACAAAACAAAGCTCCATAGATATACGAGGAACGATCGGTTGACAACAACTCTAAATAATCACAAAATTATCATAATTATTTTTTTATTTTCAAAATTAACATTGTTGATTCAAATCGTTAAACATGATCTTCACAATAAAATACGCTGTCACATCAAATTTTATATTTTTTTTGGGTTTTTTACTATTTATTAAGATGAATGCAAAAATATGTCAAAGTTACAATAACGTGAACCATTGAATTTTGTATCAATCTTAATAAATAGGAAAAAATAAAAAAATATATAAAATTTGATATGAAAGCGTATTTTATTTCGAAGATCATGTTCAACAAATTGAATAAATAATTTGAACTTTGAAAATAAAAAATAATTATGATAACTTTGTGATTATTTAAAATTATGCTCGTCCTCTCCTCTATATAGGTTTTCAAACATTGTCATGTCCATGCTCGTATATCCATCGTTTTGATGTGTTTATTATATGACATATTATTTTTCGCAATGCAATTATACTAACTTCACAACAAAATATACAAAAATACATTCATTAAACAACAAAATTCACACTAATAAATTCATCAAATAGTCTACAAATTACAAATATATATAGATTCCACTATAAATAAATAGTCCATAATAGATACCGATAATACATAATTAAACGACATAATTTAAATCATTATAATCCAACGTGTCATAAATTCATAATATATTAAAACTTAGCACGAGGCTCGTAAACTATCCACATGTCGACGAATTAATGAAATATGTTGTCATTTCTAACCGTATGAACTCCACATAACAAAATGAGAAAATATGTTGTTGTGATGTTGTCATCTTTGCAATTGACGAATCACACATGCACGTATCAATGAAACCATTTTAAAATTGTGAATAACATAACATTATTGCAAGAATAATTTCTGTTAATAATCATTTTTTTAATAAATTTATACAGTATATGAAACTAACTCTTCTCAAATTATACACTCCTAACAAATTTTTTTTTTAACCTCGTCAAATTATTAGTAACTTTCTCACTCTTACTTCTTCTCATCAATGACACAACACACCAAAAGTTATTAAGACAATGTGCCACACGACATCTCTGATGCTCCGTACGATCCAAGAAGATAACATAATTAAAGAATACATAATCAAATAATGAACAAACTTTCCGCACAAAATACGCATATTCGAAGGAACCCTTGTATTATTTTAATTTACATACAATAAGTGAAGCTAGCAGCAGCAGCTTCCTTTTTCCTCGTCCCATCCCATCCCATCCCATCGCCATTCGGATATATATATATTTTTTTTACATCTCGGATTTCTACCAATTTTATTTGTTGATGGCACGCCTTTCAGACATTGCTAATGGATCCTGCTTATTAACAGCATCAATTGAGAATATTCCTCCCTGCCTGCTTCAACCCCAAAAATGAAATTAAAATAATTTCAAATGGATTGTAGAGGATGTAATAAAAAAACAACAATACAACCTTCCAGAATTGCACTAATATAAAATTTTATTATCTATCAAAATTGAATAAAATGTATCAACAATTAAATAAATTCTCTCATTTTATGAACTCTAGATTGTTTGAAACAAATTAAAAATATAAAAATTACATGAAAGCATCCTTCGTGAAAAAGAAAAAATTTTAGATTATAAATTTTCAAAACTAAATAATTTTTTTTCAATATATGGTAACACTAAAATTGCTGAGCCAGTTCCTCAAATTACATTAATTTATTGGCAAAAACCAATTTAGTACATTGGTTACAATCTCATCTTAGTATATTTTCAATAAAAAAAAACAGAATATAATGAAGAATTTTATAAATAAATATATATCCCAACTCACATTTTTCTGTTATTTTCACAAATATTCTTGCAAAAAATAACGCAGAACCTTTTTTCAGGCAAAAACACAAACATTCGTAAAAGACAGTAAATATGAGCAGTAGGAAAAGTCATTCTCTCCCTCTCTCACGTGGAAACACGCAGCTGATGTGATATATATGTTGTCACTCGAAGTTCCTCGAACAGAGAGAGAAGGGAGAGGGAGAGAGAGATAAAGCGAGAGAGACAGTGAGACACCACCACGCCGTCTCCATCTCTCCTCATGCCATAATGCAATCGACATTTCTCCGTCTAGAGGGAAATATGGTACGGAGACGGCGGAGCAAGAGAGAGGTATACAACGAAGTGCTACACCGGCTCATGAATGCTCCGTGCACCGACTCCATGTCTCCCATGTTCCCTGACCAGCTCTGGGCCCACTTCGATCGTCTTCCTTCTAGGTCCCTATCTCTTTCTCTCTCTCTCTCTTAAATCTTGTTTTCTTGTTGTTTTTCCGTTTATTTGGATCAATAAAGTGCACCGATTACTGTATTTTTGAAAACGGAAAATGGATTTTTCGTTAGTGTCCTTAGTTTTTAAAAAAAAGGAAATGGAAATTTTCGGGATTTTGTGAAGTCAAAAGGAGATAGATGTGGTTAAAGCGTTGAAGGGCGCCACTTGCCAGAAGGCAGCCGTACTGCTTCCTACTTCGTACAACTGTTTGCTTTGCAAATGATAATATCTGAAGGGTATTATGCGAAATGCTAGAATTGTTTTGTTTTTTTATGTTGCATTGCTGCTGAAATTCCGCAGAAACAAGTACACAGACATAACTGAAATTGAACACAAATTCATGCAAATTTATACATCCAGTTCATGTCAAACAAATTACAACACAATTACATAACTAACACAAGTACACAACATAAGATTGAAACTCCAAGAACCCTATTTTGATCTCAAGCTCACAATCTAGTTCTTAAGTTATTTCTCAACTGATACCAATCTCAGCTAAAAGCTATTTTATTTCAGATCATCACAAAAGATCATGACTTGAAAACTAAGGAGCCAAAGAGCAAACTAGCACTCCAGGCTTCTTTCGAATAACCCTTACAAATGCAAGTATAAAATTCAAGTGCAAAATCAATTCAGTTCAAGTACAGTATCAAATTCAAGTGCAAGTATCAGTATTCAAGTGTAGTATCAATTCAGTTGAATTGCAATATCAATTCAAGTGCAAGTATCAATATTCAAGTGCAATATCAATTCAAGTTGAAGTGTATTATCAGTATTCAAGTGCAGTATAAAGTTCAAGTGTAACAGACAAACAAGCATTGTGTAACAGAAGAGATAAAAGTCAATCCAGGAGTCCTCAGCCAATAAGGCACATAAGCAACAAATTACTTCTTGGCTGCGGATCCTGCGCTTCTCTCTCTTATGTCATGCCAGTAAAAGTTGAAGCAATTAACAGTAAGCATGCAACTTTTGTCATGTATGTAACTTCAAGCAATTAACAGTAAGCATGCAACTTGAAGCAATTAACAGTAAGCATGCAACTTTTGTCATGCATGCAACTTCAAGCAATTAACATCGTAAGCATGCATGCAACTTCAAACAATCAACAAGTAAAGCATGCACAGTCTGACAAACAACACAATCAAGTAGTAAACCAATACTGCCACAACACAGTAAACAAACATTTAATTACAAAAAGAAATAACACAGAGAGAGATATCCATACTCATCATCATTATCAGAAAGGTCAGGTTATGCTGATAAATATTCTGTATTAGCCATAAAAAGACAACCAAACCAACACAACAAACCCTAGCCTACATGTAGAGGCCAAAAAAAATGTTAGTAAATAAAAGTTAGTAAACAAATAAAAGTTAGTAAAAAATAAAAAAATGAAAATCCTAATCTTAGTTCTTTCTTTCCTTTTCTGGACGAGTCTCTTCTCTTTTGTTTCCTCAAGGACAATGCCGTCACCCGTCTCACAAACCCTAACCTAGGTACCATAGAACAAATGGACAAAAGCAATCATCACATATATACGGGTATAATGGCAAAATGCCAGATCAATTCTTAGCCTACGAGGGACAACGGTACAATCATACAAGGTAGGTCAAGAAATTGGATCGGGGATCATCCAACAGAACTTGACAGTCTCACAAGTCACAAGGTGTACCATGGCTGAGATCGTGAGAGATTTGAGGGGAGCATGGAAAGAGGATGTCAGAGAGACGAGATACAAAGAAACACACAGGAAAGAGGAGGTCAGAGAGATGAGAGACAAAGAAACACACATGGAAGATAACAACGGCGCAGGCTAGGGCTTCCTCCGCCCCTTTATAAAAAATATAAACGATATAAACGAAACGATATAGGTTGTCATTTCTGTTTCATTTTATCGTTGGATAAATGGACCATTTTCATTGCTGTGTTGTCGGTCCAAACATAATGATTTTTTATTTCTCTTTCGTTTGTTCGGCCCAAACGGCCCAACGACTATATTAATAGCCCTAGCTAGAATTCAAGAGGTGTGCTTGACTGTCCATAGAATTCAAAGGGCCCATAGGAAATATAATAAAATAATGGAGTGCTTGACTGTCGCTGCAAAATATTACTGAAGTAATTGGATTCGGGAAAGATACACACCGTAAAGTATTGGGTGCGAATTTCGCGTCGATACGTATCAAGTGCGGGTTCAACATCATATGCAGGGGTAAATTCATGATTTTCGTCAAGAGGACAAGGTCTATAATTTTTTTTTCAAGAGGGCAAAATAAGACACATTTTTAAATATACATGATTATTTTTCAAAAAAATTGACAAATCGTATAAATATACAAAATTATTTTGCAAAATTTTTTAAGGAGGCGGCTGCCTCCCCTGACCTTTCTTAGATTCGACCCCGAGCATATGGGCTGTATTGGCGTAACGTAGTTTTTCAGTGAAGTATTGAAAGAGTAAATTTTATGAGAGGTTACAAAATTTGTTTCAAATCTAACATTTGGTTCTTGAACTTTGAATTATTTATTTTTAGTCATTGAACTTTGACATAAATTCAAATTTAATTACTTTCTCACTGTTTTTCATAAAAGAATTAATAAAAAATTAACATGACGCCTAAATAATAATTATATTTGAAAGAATAATTATTATGAGGATTTTAGAAGAAAAAAAGATGCATTTTCAGACAATCTTTTCTTAAATTTTGATGAAAAATATGAATGACTAAATTTGAAAATATTTTAAAGTTCAGCGACTAAAAATAAAAACTTAAAAGTTCAATGACCGAATATAAATTTTATACAAGAGTTCCGGAAAATTTACCCTATTGAAAATGTCAAGTGAGGATGTTGAGAGGTTTTAGTCCTTTCCTTTTTGTTGCAAATACCAAGTTTCGAATTTTTTTTTTAAATTCTCCCTAACTTTTTGTTTTATTAATTGTAACTTGTATGCTATTAAGCGGTGCAAACAAAAATGATGAGCCGAAACAAAATTGACGAACAAAAAGGAGAAAATGAGGCAAAAAGTTCACACTGGACACGTGAATGTGCCATGATTCTGTCTCTATCTCGTTTCAGTTTCTTTGTTTCTCAGCCTTTTGGAAACCAGTCACTGTAGTGTAGTATTTTGAGCCTATTCCATTTTTTATTTTTTTATCAAAGAAAGAATTAGGGTAATATTCCTTGAGTCTTACAGTGGATTTTCTCTGAACGTCCCACATTAGACTAGCCTGCACATGTTCAATGGTTTGATCTATCATTTGAATTATGCAATAACAAATTATTTCCAAATAATCTAATTATATTTGTATTCTATTTTATTATATTTAAATTACTAACCTAGATCTTCCCAAATGTTTTTTTAATTCCAAACTTGCTATTATGCTACATTACCTACATACAACCTTATATAGGACCAAGGTTTCTGACTGTATTAATTATTTTGGGCACCTCTTGGAATTATGTTATGTACCATCAGATCAAGGGCGAATTTAGGATTTCTTTCAGGAAATGACAAGATCTATAATTATTTTTCAGAGGAGCAAAATGAGGCACATTAAAAAAACCAAATTATAAGCATATTTTGCAAAAAAATTCCGAGGGGTGGCTGCCCCTCGAGCCTATGGTATGAAAAATATTTTCAACGATTCGGATCAGACATTTTCACTTTGTATCTTGAGATATGGGTCTAAAGTATATGCACTTTAGTGCTTTATAAAGTATTTTAGCCTAGCTCATAATATATAACATTTGATATATATATATATATATATAGAGAGAGAGAGAGAGAGCAAGGTTAGAATAATATGCATTGTACACCACCTTCTGTATTATGCATATATATAGTTCAATAAATAGAAATTTAAGTTTCTCAATAAATTCTTCATATCAAGATATTGTAAGAAATTAAATTTCGTGATTTTTAGAGCTTTATTGCTATTTTTTAAATACAACCCATATTTAATACTACAAAAGTGTAATTTCTGAGCTGTTTTAAAAAAATATTTTAAAAATAGCAAGAAAGAAACTCTAAAAATCACGAAATTTAATTTCCTATAATATTTTTATATGAAGAATTTATTGAGCAACTTAAATCTCTATTTATTGAGCTATATATATATATGCATAGTACGAAATGAGGTGTACTATGCATAATATTTTAGCCTTGTTCTATATATATATATAGAGGAGAGATCCGTAGTTGCCAAACTTCTAACTACTCGCAACCGCTTCATAGTAGCAAATGTAAATGACTGATTCAGACCGTTGAAAATATTCTCCATATTAATATAGACATGGAAACCAAATTTTACATTTTTTTTGAATTTTTTTATTATTTTATCGGATGGATTGAAAATTTATTTATCTAACGATTTACAAACATCAAATTTTCAACCCTTCCGATAAAATAGTAAAAAAATCCAAAAAATATAAAATTTGGTCTCCAAGTCTATATTAGTATGGAGAATGTTTTTAATGGTCCGAATCGACGATTTACACTTGGTATGATGGAGCGGTTGCGAGCGGCTTCGAAATTGATAGCGACTACAGATCCCTCCTCATATATATATATCAAATGTTATATATTATGAGCTAGACTAAAATACTTTATAAAGCACTAACGTGCATATACTTTAGATCCATATCTCAAGATACAAAGTGAAAATGTCTGATCCGAATCGTTGAAAAATGTGTTCCATACTAAATTCTAATTGAAAATCAAAATTTTCATTTGATTTTTTTTTACTATTTTATCAAATGATTAGAAAGTTCAGTAATCTTACGATTTATCGACCTCTAATTTAAATTAACTTTCTACCATCCCATAAATTAGTAAAAAGATTCTAAAAAATAAAAAATTTGGTTTCCAAGGAGATTTTAGTACAGAGAACATTTTCAACAGTTCAGATCAGCCATTTACACTTTGTATCTCGAGATATGGGTCTAAAGTATATGCACTTTCATGCTTTACGAAATATTTTAGCATAACTCTCAGATAAGAGAAAGTTGTTTTCAAATTATGTCCGTATTATACGGAAATCTTGAATTGTAAACCTTACCGAACTATTTCCAACCATAGTAGTTAGTATCTTACGATACGGAATACGAATCTCACGATTCGATATGATTCAGATGCTAAGAGATACGAATCTTACATGTGTATCTGAGATGTAGTGTATCTCGCAAATCTTACGATACGGGAGATACGAATCTCACGATTCGATACGATTCAGAGGTTCGGAGATACGAATATTACATGTGTATCTGAGATGGAGTGTATCTCGTGAATCACGACGATACGGGAGTACAATACGCATATCGTATCGTATTGTATCGTATCTTATTTAGTTGCGATTCATGAACCGTCCAATATAATCTGCAATTTTGCCTCAATAACTGCAATCAGCCCCGATGATTTGCTCTTCCCTCCTTTACGACACTATTTCGCGCCAATTTGTGCAACCCTAGCCCTTTCTCGCGTTTCCAACTCAGTAGACAGTAGTAGCCTGTCAATATGTAAGAACGTCTGTGTTCATTTCCATTAACATTTTTCATGAAAGGGGGCATTGAGTGCATCTTTTGTAATAATTTGCTTGAAGTTGTAAGAAAAGAATGTGGACTTCTGATAAACATCGATAGAGTTGTCTCATTTTCATGCATCGATCTCATATATTCTATGTACAACTTTAATAGTTATTCAAATTGGAACGCTTACTCTGTCATTCATTACTACAGTTTGATAATATTTCTTTTGTTCCATGTTTTGGTCGATATTTAGTTTTGATAACGAGTTTCAATAAATTGTACTATTGAGAATTTTAGATGAATCTGAACTTATTGTCTTCATAATATTCTTTGTGTAGATATGCTTTTGATGTACACTCAAATATAGCAGAAGATGTTTTCATTCACATGAAGTTGCTTCAGCAAGTGCACAACCCTGCATTTCGTCCTGCCTTTGAGATTCGTGCTGTTCAGGTAAGGTTTATTTCAAAAGGCAAGTTGTTAGGACCTAAATGATTTAAAAATTTGGGTCTGACTTCCATGAACTTGCTTCGATCACCCGTTATGTGATTGCTTGCACTGTTGTCGAGATAACATGTGATGTCTTTTTCTAAGACATTCTTTTTTATCAGTGATGACCGAAATCCGCCATTTGACCTGTCGGGTTGGGTGGGACGAATTGGGATGGGGCGGGTACGCGCAGATCACAACCTCATGAGTATATTGTTTTTTTTTTTAATTTGAGAATTCCCAAATAATCCAAAATAAATCCGTTAACCCGGGCGTTGGGGCAGGTTGAGGCGGGTTGGGGCTGGTTACGACGGGTTACGACGAGTTATGGGTCACGGGCATAGGTGGGGCGGGTTAAGGACGAGTTAGGAAGAGACAGATTACCACGGGCAAAATTTCGAAGGGTGACCCAAACTCGTATGAAATCCGTCCTTGGCAAGGGTACGGTGGGCACGGCGAGTTCGGGCAGGTAGTCACGGGTTGGGTTGATTCGTACGGATTTTGTCAAAATACTACGTTACATAATGATATCTTCGACCTTTTGTTCAGTGGAAACTTTGAGAGGAAATAGAAGATGACGTTATAACGTCAGGTGGCATCATATAACACTATCTTCAGACTTTTTTTTTTTGTTTTGTGGCAATTTAAAAAAGATTTGGATGTAGAGTATAACGCTAGTTGGCGTTACATAACGCCATCATCTGTCAAAAATAACACCATCCTCTGTTAGAAGGGTATTTAGCTAGATTTGTGGGATTATAAACTTCATAGTGTAGCGTTATGACGCCAGTTGGCATTACACACGCTACACTAAATATTCTTTTGTTTATAATTAACCTAAATATTTTTCAGAAACTTGTATTTCTTGGTTTAACTTGTTCTTCAATCTCTCTTCACCACTTTTATTGTTTTTTCTTTATTTTGCTTACATGTCCCTATAAAAATGTCAAACAAGAAAACAGTGGCAAAATTCTAATTTATTTTGCAAATGGATAAATATAAAGGAATTGTTTGATACAATACTATGTTTTAATGAAATTATTTTCAGGTAATGAATGATCAGTGCATGTCGGAGGTAGGTCCTTGTAACAACGAAGTTGTTTTTCAAAGGTACTTTTGAGCGACTGTGTTACTTTTGTGTGATTTTGCTTTTGTTGACTTGTTTTGAACATTTGATGCTTCGGTAGGCCGACGCATGAGATCGTCTTTTCATCAGAAAATAGGCCAAAGCTACTTAGTCAGGTAAAATTCTTTTAATAGATCATTTGAATTTTTAATAATCTACCTAGCAAATGAATGAATGAAATACACCATTTTGAAGTATAAAACATTCCATTGTAATACTTCAGTTGCAAAATTTAATGTAGTGGTTCAATTTTGCTTCCCCAGAATTTCATGTAATAATTTATAGAGTAAAATTATGGTGCCAGCGCAAGCATCGAACTTCGGTGCTTGCAATTATATATCTCGAATTTCAAAATGCAAACGATCGATCCGAATCGTTGAAAATGTTGTTCATACTAAAATCTACTTAGAACCAAAATTTTTCTCTTTTAGAATATTTTTACTATTTAATCGGATGGATGGAAAATGTATTGATCTAACGATTACAAACCTCTCCAATTTAATGTATTTTTCGCCCATCTGATAAAATAGTAAAAAAAAAATCTAAAAATGAAAATTTGGTCCACAAGTAGATTTTAGTATGAACAATATTTTCAACGGTTCGGATGACCAAACTTTGAAATTTGAGATATGTAGTCACAAGCACCGAACTCGGTTCGGACGGCCGTTTGCATTTTGAAATTCGAGATATGTGGTCGCAAGCACCGAAGTTCGGTGCTTACGTAAGCACCATAGTCTCACTCTAATTTATATATAAAATCGTCCAAAAACAGTATGTCAAATGATTCGACTTGTTATGCCCTTTCCCTGCTTCTGCTGTCAGCCCCATTTTCAAGCAGAGATGAGGTAAAATCACTGAATTGTTCAATTGGATGCTTGAGGTTCAAACTTGGAACATTTAGACTCTATTGTCATAGGTAAAACCCTGAATTCCACATATCGAAATTGGAACATTTTAACTTTTACTATCAGAATGATTGCAGTAAATTTACTTGTGAACACTTATTTAATAGAAATTCAATCCAATTTATATTGTTGAACTTCTTCCTGCATGTTATGTCCCGATCCTTATTTATTTCTCAAGCTAACTACATTGCTTGCCGAACTGGACCTCAATATACAAGAAGCACATGCATATTCAACTTCAGATGGCTATTCCTTGATTATTGTTGTTGTCGATGGTTGGCCTTATCAGGTAGATCACTTCTTGTTAAATGCTTTTTTTTTGTTTTAAAATTTGTACTCGATTAACTTCTCATTAAGAAGTTGTACAAAGCTAATCACAAATGAATGAGCCAGGTTCATATCAGGTTAGATGAATGTTTTTCTGTTGAAACTTTGTTCAAATCAAATTGTTTATATAATCCTGCAAAATGCCAAGCTATCATGTTTATCTGCAGAATGATCTAGGCATCAAATGACCCTAAAAAGCTAGTAAAAGTCACTGGAACCCATACTGTTAATTTGGTCTTCAAATTCTTGAAGTTTATTTGATTCTAGTAGTACTTAACATTGATTGAAAATATTTTCTAAACAATAAGACTGTCACTTTCAAGTTGCAATAGAAGTCGTACAGTGCTTTGCATATACTTACTTCATAAAGGATAGATATTTTGCAGTATTTTTGAAAATTCTTGAAAAATATATTGGATCTGAGTTGGCGCAGTTCCATTAATATGAAAGACCGTTAACAATTTAATGAATGTAATAGTCCAACATGGGTAAATGTGATAATTCAGTTGTTCGGAAGAGTTTGAATAATATTTTACTTTTGAAGAGCTCTATGGTACTTTAAAATTTTGCAGGAGCATGTAGCACACTATAGCTTTATTGTACATTTAGGATCCACCTAACACTTGGTATTATTCAATATTAAGTGTTTAGTTGCTAATGCTCTTTTATGCTTTTGAAAAATTAGGAAAATGACCTCCTCAGGGTCACTCTGCAGAATCAAATAGATGACACTAAGGTAAAATTTAATTCATGAACGTGGAGATTTCAACACTAGAACATAGAGATCAATCAATGGGTTTTTTTTTTCCCTTTGGATGAAACCTGTGAAGAGGGCATCTTTAATTTCTTTCCATTGTGGTTATGCATCTGAGTTGAATTGTTAATTTGTTATTGCTTGTTAAGATATAAACATTTATAGTTTTCTTAGTAAAATTAGATTACACTCTTTTAAGTTCTTTTTTTTGGCAGAGTAAAGCATGGATTGTCGCTCAGCCAATACTACCTAAAGTTGAAGCAGTTGGAGAGGAAGAATTAGCTAGCTGTTCTATCCCTATACCCACAGATGGAACTGATGAATGGGAAATAGATTCCAAGCTCCTTACATTTGATAGCAAACTTGCATCAGGGTCTTATGGTGATCTGTGAGTTCGGAATTGTGATAGTTTCCAGAATTTCTTTTTTGGGTAGTATCCTTATAATTTTTGTTCTTTTCTTACTGATAGCTTTCGAGGAACATGTTGCAGCCAAGAAGTGGCAATTAAAGTACTGAAGCCTGAGATCGTGTCCCCTGATATGTTGCGTGAGTTTGCTCAAGAGATATATATCATGAGGTTCAGCTTTTTATTCTGGAAATACTTATTTTCTATGGCTTCCTATAAAGCCTAAAAAATTGAAGTATAAACGACTGAAGCATTTCTACTAAATAAAATTTCACATAACTGTTCACAGTTTATAGTTCTCTGTGCTTGTAATCGGCTCAAAGTTCAATAGTACTGATAAAATTATTATGGTTTATAGTAACAATAACAATTGTCAAATACACTAAGTTAATAACAATCTTCAATCCATGCAGAAAGGTTAGACACAAAAATGTGGTGCAGTTTATTGGTGCTTGCACAAAACCTCCCATTTTGTGTATAATTACAGGTGCATGAACAATGCCTTGTCTTATTCCTCCCCTCTGTATATTTTTATAAATGGACTGTTATTTCATCTCAATCTGATACAATTTGTTTCTTTATTTAGCTTTCAAAATTGTTTATTTACTTCGATTTTATTATGAACAGAGTTTATGCGCGGAGGCAGTGTGTTTGACTTTATTCACAACCTTGGAGGCATTTTTCACCTACCAGCTGTTGTGCGTATAGCATTAGACGTGTCAAAGGGAATGGACTACTTGCACCAATGTGACATTATACATAGAGACTTAAAAACTGCAAATCTTCTTATGGATGAAAATGAGGTACTTAGTATATGTTAACAAACAAAACTAATGCTGTAACTCAATTTTGATTATCCACATTAATTTGATCAGGCATTTGTTAGTCATTGGATAATTTTCTTCAGATGTGTGGAAATTTGCTTTTAGTAAAATGTTAGTCACTCTACCCTAGTGTGCGCTTTCCAAACTGTAGATTGTTCTAATCGAGTCTGTTATATTCTCATCTATAAACTAATATATAATGCTGAATTGCTGAAGTTACAGTCTATTTGAGCAAAGAGCATGTTCTTGCCAGCAAAGTAGTTTCCCACTTCAGGAAACAAAGCTGACTGTTACTGAGTAATTAAATTGAAACCAATGAAAAATTTATAGTGGCTCAAAGGGACAAAACCAAAGTTTAGTGGCCAGTTTGTTAAAGAGGGCCACCTTACTGACTCCCAAGAAAATTTCCATTCTTCATCTTTAAAATCGACTTCTCCAGTATTTGATTCCTTGTCAACGTTGCCAAATTTGACAACTGTTCCATGTGTTTTATTTTTTTAAAAAAAAATCTATCAAATGAGAAATTTTAGATTTGTTACATGTAAAGCAAGAGCTAGAGAAAACAGGTGTGTATATATTCTGTCATACATACCATTATCTTCCGTACTCGCCCAATTCTTTTGTTAATTATAACCTGAAGAGCAGATATTATTGTACTTTAATATGTACTAAATGATTTGAATTTTATTTCCTAAAAGATAGCTCTTACTGAGATATTTGAGGAACAATTGGATATTTAGGGATCTTATTAAGCTCGATGTATATCTCTTATGTTCATATTGTTATATTTTTGACATTTGATGGTCAGCATGCTGATCAATATTTTTGGGGCTAAATTGGCATTCCCCAAAGTCAAACACCTACTCTCTCTATGCTGACCTCTGGTTTTTTGTTCTGTCATTCTCATGAAGTAACTTTTCTTGAATAAGTAGGATAGTTTGTTTGTATGTCAGGTAGTAAAGGTGGCAGATTTTGGAGTTGCACGCGTCAAAGACCAGTCTGGTGTGATGACTGCTGAAACTGGGACGTACCGTTGGATGGCTCCGGAGGTACCCTCTTTCTCTCTCAAACTTGTCAGAGAGTGCCATGGACTCTCTCTTTCTCTTTCCCCTTTCCCCTTTCCCCTCGTGATTGTACGTGATTATTTGTAGGTAATAGAGCACAAGCCATATGACCACAAGGCAGATGTTTTCAGCTTTGGCATTGTGCTGTGGGAGTTACTAGTTGGAAAGGTAGAGTCAGATGAAGTATTAAGTTGGCGTTCATTTAATAATATATTCTGATTTCTGAGTAGTTGCACAAATTGTCTCTGCAATAGCATCATTTTCTGTTTTGATTCTTAATGTTTTGGAGTTCTCATCTGGTAAGTCAAAATGTTATCTTCATCTTTGTGCTTAAATAATGGACAGGAATCCTACTGAGGATACAACATGAAATTATTTATTTTTAGTGGAGTATATTCACTGCATAGCTGATTTGACATTAAAACTGACTTTATCTGGTCTCCTTTGGTCCATAATGGTCATGTTACGAAGGGTTTTTCAAAATGAGTACTTTAAGATTTTGCATGCCCAAACTGTAAGTGTAATGTCCTGGATCATTGAAATTTTGAATCTGACTTTGTATCATCTATTTTCATTTTTTTAATTGTCAGTTACCTTATGAAGATTTAACACCCCTTCAAGCTGCGGTGGCTGTTGTTCAGAAGGTAAAAAAAAAATGTTATTTACTTTTGCTGATGCTATTTGGAATATTATCTTTTACGATAGTATACTGTTATGTTTTTGCTTCATAATATAAGGGTAATACCCCACCCAAAAAAGAATAAATGAAAAAAAGGAAAGGATACAAATATGCCAAAATTAGAAAGATATAATAGAGTATATATTGTCGTTGACAGACTTAATTTTATAGGGTTTGAGACCAACAATTCCAGCAGGCACACACCCAAAGCTGATAGAGTTGCTTGAAAAGTGCTGGCAGTATGATCCATCCTTAAGACCAAACTTCTCGGAGATCTTAGATTTTCTGAACAGCATTTCAAAGGAGGTATCTTTCTCTCTTTTGTTTGTCTTTGTTTAATAGTAGATAAACATTGAGTTCTATTATTTTTTTATTGAACTCAGTGTATATTTTTCAAAACCTAGAGTTTGTTAAAAATTCTTTGTAATTAGTTGCATTTTTCCTTGATATGAAATGTTTTGGTACAAGAACTATTTGTTCACAATAAAGAAAATTCGATGTTTTTGTTTTCACAATATTTGAGTGCACCAAATGTTGTACGCAGGTATTTCCTATGGGACATCCGAAGAAATCAGCAGGCAGTGGGTTTTTGTCAGCTATTCTGCATAGAAAATAAAGCATGCTTCTTCTTCTTTTATTTTTATTATTATTTTTATTATTATTATTATTATTATTATTATTATTATTATTATTATTAATGCATTTCAGATTCTTTCTACGAGTTATATACTTGTATTTATTTCTTTTTTTTGTTATTTTTTTTGTTGTTGAAATGTTAAGGTTGAGTGTAAATACTTGAACAGCAGAGTCTAGGATCCTCTTTATTACAGAACTTAGCAAATTATTATAGTTTTGGATGACTTGATTAATTGTTCTAGAAATATTGTATTTTTTTTATTCATTTCATTGCAGGTAGGCTTACAACACACTCACAAAAAAATTAGAAAACAAACTTGAAAACCCTCCTAAAATTGCCTCTGCCGAGGCTTGAACTCCAAACCTTCTTTATGGAGATCTTGTGTTTTACCACAACACCAGGTAGGGCTTGACACAAAAATTAGTGGGTAAATCGTATTAGGCCTAGAAATGATTGTTAGGCCCAGACATGATTGTAGCGAATTATTCGGCCCAAACAATTGTTTTGGGCCGTGGGAAAATATTCTCTGATGCACTTTTTTTGCATCAGAGGGGTGCGTTTTAATCTAGATTGTCGGGTTAAGATCGGATGATCGACCGTCACTGATAAGATGCATGCGAGATTTCTGTATTCTTAAATTAGGAGCGTCAAAAGTAGATCGAAACGGTCCAGACAAAAGATGCACCTCTCTGGTGTGCACCAGAGGATATGGTTCCTACTTCCTAGTGTGGTGTGAGTTATTGATGTTTTCCTGTCATTTAATAACTAATATTCAGATAAAAACTACAAATATTATATTTGCACCAATGTGCAAAGTATATCTCACCTGAAAATTTGAAAACCAAACAAATATTCCGCTGCATTCTTTGTAGTAAATTATTGTGATTTGTTGAATTTAATTTACAAACTTGTTTGTTACACATTGATTAATTTATATTAAAGTTGCATAAATGAATAACAAAATAGTTAACTCGGTGTCGATTAAAAATTGTCAACCAGGGTCGCATTTGATCGATATCCATCAGTGTATTCTCACATTAATGAATTTATCTCATCTGTTCAATATGTTAATTAAGAATATAAAATTTATTATGCAATATAACCATAATAATTTAACAATAAAATCTACATCAATATATTCATTGAACAATAAATCTACATCAACAAATTTATCAAACAACTCAAAGCCTACTAGTGAGTATCAAGTATAAACCATAAAAACTAAAAAGACCATTATTCAACAAGTCCATCCATGAACTACTCATGAGTATAAAATCATAGCTTCATTTCATGAACGTATTAGCAAGTCTTTTAATAAATTAACAGATACATACCATAATTTTGGAGTTATAAAAATCATGACATGCATCGTGACCATCCGTTTTGACCCAATAAGCACGAAACAAGAATTTTTTTTCTTTGAAAAATGAAGACAAGGTATGTCATAATTTTCCCGATTCAGACAAATAATTCATATTGTCAACAATGGAGTTTCATAGAGACATTTGCATATTAGCATATATACCCCAAACAATTTTCAGATAAAAAGTAAAATTTCTAAGAGTGTGATGAATTGTGTTACATAATTATATTTACTAAAATTAAAGAAGAATATATATTTTTATCACCTTTAATTATTTGGTTTAATTTACCTTTAGCATAGTCTTTTATGACAAAAAAGAACTTTGAGACAATAAATATTCACTTTTAACCTAGTTGGACTATTAATTAGTTTCACTCAAAAAAAGAGATTTTGTTTTATTCCCCATCATCAGTCCTCCGCTTTTGTCCTCCGTCCTCTTTTCTTTTTTCTTATTCTTATTTTATCTCTTTTATTTTTTTGTCTTATTTTTATCTTGCTTTTTTTTTAATATTTTTCTGGTGTTCAGACTAACATTCGAGATGTTCATACAAACTCTCTAGTTATTCATGTTGACAGTGCATATATTCATACTAATTTCAGAGGTGTTCATACTCAGTAGTGGAGCCACATGCACTTAGAGGTGCAGTTGAACCCCTGAGGAGTTTTTTTTTTCAAAAATGACCATATCTTTGAAGTTTTTTTTTCAAAAGCGACCATATATTTGAAATATTTTTGTACAAATGATCATATAAGATAATTTTTTTTAAGAATAAGCATCATTTCGAACTCCCTAAAAAATCGTACTTGAACCCCCTTACGAAAATCCTGGATCCGCCCCTGTTCATACTAACTTCTCTGGTGTTCGTACCAACTTCACTGGTGTTCATACTAACTTCATAGATGTTCATACTAACTTTCGAGGTGTTCATACTAACTTTTGTCGATGTTCATACTAACTTTTGCTTATATTCAGACATACTATCTGGTTTTCATCCTTTTTCTGGTGTTCATACTAACAATTCAAGATTCTTATACTAATTTTCATGGTATTCATACTAATTTTTCTGTTATTCACTCTCTGGTTTTCATGCTAACTGTGCATGTATCCATATTAACTTTTTAAGATGTTCATACTAGATTCGCATGCAAGTATGAACACATGTTTCAACTAATATGGACACCTTGTTTATTTAGTATGCACTTCATTCTATGATGAACATTATTAGTTACATATCAAGTGCAAACCATTCTTTATGGACATATGTTTCAACTAATATGAACACATGTTTCAACTAATATGAACATCTTGTTTATTTAGTATTCGTTCATTCTGTGATGAACATTATTAGTTACAGTTTCAAGTGCACAGCATTCTTGAAACATCTAGTATGAACACATGTTTCAACTAATATGAACACTTGTTTTATTTAGTCTGCACACATGTTTATTTAGTCCGACACCTATTTTATTTAGTCTGCACACCATTATGTGCAAAATAAACTTGAAACAACTAGTATGAACACTTTTTACAACTAATATGAACACCTATTTTATTTAGTCTGTACACCATTATGTGCAAAACAGACTTGAAACAGCTAGTTTGAACACATTTTTAATTAATCTGAAAACATGTTTTATTTTAGTATGCACACCATTTTATGCAAAACAGACTTGAAACAACTAGTATAAACATCTTTTACAACTACCTGAAAACATGTTTTATTTAGTATGCACACCATACTGTGCAAAGCAGGCTTGAAATAACTAATATGAACAACTAATCTGAACACATATTATATTTAGTCTGCACATATGTTTTAGTTAGCATGCGTCACATTATGTAGTAAGCACTCTGGATAATGTGTTGGACGGAAACGTTTGAAAAAATCAGCGTGGTCCAATTTTTATTTTTATCAGCGTATAATTCTTTGACTTTCTCTTTTTAAAAAAATTAGAAAGATGAAAATAAAAGACGAATACTGAAAGATTGTTAGTCGGCTCTTAAAAAAGTATATAAATAACATAAATCATAATTCAATGTATCTAGACACAACAAATGCGCAATGAGCCATGATGATCGCATTCCTGTACTCTAAATTAAGTAATGGAAAATGTTTCGCGGATCCCAACTTCGATACCGTCAGCGATACCAACTGGACACGTCCAGTTGAGTTCCGACGAAAATTTGTTTTACTTATGATGCATGTTGTTTTCGTTATTGTGCATCTAATAATATGAATAACAATTAAATACTTATGATTTATATGCTAAGTTCAATATGTTTTTTTGTTCTATTTATGATTTATTATGAAAATTTGTTTTACTTATGATGCATATTGTTTTTGTTATTATGCGTTTTGTTTTTGTTATTGTGCATCTAAAAACATGAATAACAGTCAAATACTTATGATTTATATGCTAAGTTCATTATGTTTTTTGTTATACTTATGATTTATTATGTTTTCGTTATTATGCATGATGTTTTTGTTATTATGCATGTTATTTGTATTATTTTGCATGTTATTTACTTGCATAATAACAAAAAATAACATGCACAATAACAAAAACAACATGCATAATAACTAGAACAACTTTTCAAAATAAATGCAACTGGATTCGTCCAGTTCACATCGATGAGCGCGATCCGCGTCGGTGAGCGCAGCGACATTCGTTTTCAGTGGAGCGTCCGATCAATTATATGTAGGGGTGTAAACGAGCCGAGCTCGAGCGAGCTGGGGCGAACTCGAACTCGGCTCGTTTGTTAACGAGTCACGAGCTGAAACTCTCAACTCGAGCTCGGCTCGTTAAGGCTCGAGTTGGCTCGTTTGGCTCGTTTGTATCTCGTTTGCAAGAAAAAAATGACAAAATAATTAAAAAAACATAATAAAATTATAAAATCATGAAAATTCTCTATGGTAATGATCTATTTATAGATGGTGGTAATCAATTCGACGGTCCAGATTAACTCGTTAAGGTCTCGATACTTAAACGAGCCGAGCTTGTCACAGCTCGAGCTCGGCTCGGCTCGTTAACACTCGAGCTGTTAACGAACGAGTTGTTAGCGATCCGAACACGAGCGAGTCACGAGTCACGAGTATTTTGTGCACCCCTAATTATATGCATAATAACAAAAACAATATGCATAATACAAAAAACAACATGCATCATAAAAACAACAACATGCAAACTGAATTCAACTGGATCTGTTCTGTTGGTATCGATGGTGGTATCACTTCAGATATCGATATATCAGCTCCCTTAAGTAATATAATCCCTACTTTTAATTCAATGAACCTAGACACAAGGCACACAGCGCCACGCATAAAATTTAGAGTATCGAGTTTTAAACCTTGACAAATAGTTTTGCTTCCCAATTTAATGAATCTAGACATATTTTCATTCATGCATGCAGTGACTAGGTGTTATATAAGTATGTTACAATTAACTTAGTGCAGTATTAAAAACTAGGAAAAATTGTTTCTGTAGGAAAATTTATGTACAAATAATATTGAAGAATGCATTTATGCATCTGAAATTTGATGAAAATTCAGATGTCTAAATTCATTATATTTGATCATAAAAATTGTCTTATATCAAATAAAAATTGTTAGAGTTAGAGTTGGGACTTAAAGCGCAAGATAAGATCAATTTACTAGGCGAAAGCGTTTTCAATCAATAATTCAAATTAAATTTTTTAGACTTTAATCATCTAGCCAATAGTTAAATCAAGCAAGTTGTAAAAGTAATAGAGCAAATCACAAATCAACAAAGAGCAAGTAATAAAGATAGAGAGAGTGAAGAGAGAGTAATCGAGGACAAAAAGAACACGCAATGTAACGTGGTTCAACATATCAATCAACTAGGCATGCGTCTATGGATCTCCCGGAATCAAATCTTACTTCTGAGCCGATTCGTTACCAAAACAAGTGTTCTTTACAAGTGCGGAGCCGATCTTTGATTTCTTCTAAACAAGCAAATCAATCTTCGTCTCCTAGACCAATGTATGGGGCAACACCACTCTATACGATTAACAGTCTGATTGACAAAACAATCAAGGACAAATGATGCACCACTTGACAACACAAATGTGATGCATCAAAGGCTAAAATCTAGCTAAGGATAAATTCTCGGATTGGCAATTAGACTATAGGTGTTATTCTAATGCTCTCTTGTTTAGGTAGCTGGAGGAGAAGGTAATTAGGCTCTTTGTTGTGCTCAATTTAATGCTTGGAAGC
Organism: Eleocharis quinqueflora; assembly: GCA_964058865.1. NCBI lineage: Eukaryota > Viridiplantae > Streptophyta > Magnoliopsida > Poales > Cyperaceae > Eleocharis > Eleocharis quinqueflora. Next base: position 183,767 of record CAXKVX010000074.1, on the reverse strand, counting down.
TTGTGAGAGGTGTTTGATACCCTGCTGGTTCGTCCCTGCTTCATTTATATAGGCTCGACACTTCTTGGAATCTTGAAACATCCAAAGCGTTACAGAGATCCCATAATGCCTTAGACTCGTTATAATGAGTTGTACAGTTTCTAGAATTGTCCTCTTGTGCAGCTATCTTGTGGGTCATTTTCAATAGAAATCCGTTATAATGCCATAGGGACCTGTTATAACGGGTTGGGATGCGTTGTAACACCTTGAGCAAGTGTTACTATAACGTTGTGCTCGGCCAAATCTCAGTTTCATGCTTGACTCTCTCATCCTGACCCATTGTGACGGGTTGGGCACCCGCTATGAGGGGTTGCTGACCTGTTGTGACGAGTTATGAAGCGTTATGGTAACTCTGTGCTATATTGGTCAATTTTCAAGCCATCCCTTGATGTATTGAGCATGTCTTGACTTGTCTAGAGCATGTTTGGGCATGGTTGAGCATGTGCAACATCAATTTGTACATGTTTCAACCTGCAACTAAGCTCATGTGTAAGGTTGATACTTATTTGTTTTGTAAATTGTCAAATAAGAAATTAGTTTAATACAACAAAAATAACTCATTCTCTCTACAATTTTATCATTATGTCTTATCTTTCTACCATAAAACACTACTAAGAAAATGAGATTAGAATATAAGAAAATATATAAAACATCATCATAAAGTCTAAGAAAAACACTAAAGATCAATACTAATATGGTGTTGCATATTCAGTTTGTCTTATATTCTTGAACCATGAACTTACGCTTCCAAGTAATAATTTTAATTATTCAAAATTGTGAGTTTATCTCATTCATAATTTATTATTTTGTATAAATTGTGTTTCTTAGACTTTTTTAAATAATTAAGACATTATAATTTAGTTTTATTATTTATTTTACTATCACCACTCAGTCACTCACAACATTCAAAAAGAAAAATATAATGAGGGCAGTAGGCCACGGACCCGATTCTTCTACTGCGCGGTATCGACGGACCGCCCAGATTTACTGCGCTGTCAGCTATGGACCACCCAGATTTGATTCATGAGGGGTCTGATATTATATAATTTAACTTGCACGAATCTTGATGCAAATTAAAGACCGAAATTTGCTGCGCGACACGCACAGTAACGATGCCGCGTGATAGAAGATCTCGTTCCAGTAGGCCACACCGCCACATACAAAGTCCAAATGACACCTTGAAAACAATAAATAATTCAATTATTGCACATTCAACACATCACACAATCACACAATCACACATGCATATATGTTCAAAAAATTCTCTTACTTTTTTTTTGTAGTAGTGGTTTCTCGGAACCAAACAAAAATCTTCTTTTTTTAATCTATGTAGCGAGTTGCGAGTTCGTTTCTCCCCGTCACATACCTGTCAATCCACTTCATTACTAAAACAAAAGAAATCTCTCTCTTTCTTCACACCGAGTTTTCTACCAAGTACAAACCTTTATTTTATTTGATAATGACGTGTCTCTATACTTTAATACTATACTATATATGATATGATTCCTGCTTCATTTAGCTGCAGCATCAATTCAAGTATATCCATCTGCAGCATCAATCTAGTATATTCGTCCTTCTTGCCTCAATATATATATATATATATATTGTAGGCACAGTGTATTATAATTTATTTATATGTCGTTTTTCTAGATGGATAGCATTGACTTTTCTCATTTCTAAATAATTAATAACTTTAATACTTCTTATAATAAAATTCTCATTAGCTTTATACATAATCTTTTATACATATTATTTTTAAAATGTTTCTTACAGAATTAAATCATAGTCTCTTCATAAAAAGACTATATCTCTCATCATTTGTGCTCAGAATTTTTTTTAGAATAATTCAAAATTTAAGATTTTTTCATAATGATTCAAAATTATGCATATTTTTTATTTTTTTTTCAAACTATAAGCATATTTTTCAGAATTTTTTTTTTTCAATTGTATGGTATATAAAATGAGGCAAATTTTAAATATAAAAAGGTTCTTTTGCAAAAAAATTGACAAATCGCATCAATATACAAGATAATTTTACAATTTTTTTTCTAGCTAGAGGGCGACCGCCCCTTAATACATCCAGGTCCTCCTCTGATATAAAGCTATTTTTTAGTTTTTTTCTTGAAACACAAATATTAATTGAATAAATTGTGAATTTTAAAGTAAAATAATTTAGATTAAAATATTTCATAGTGAATTTAAAAGACAAAAAAGAACATTGAAACACTAAACTCGATAGAATGAATATAATAATACTAATAGTGGTGTTAGAGTCTCTACAAAACAATAGTCAAACATTTGTTTTACTTTAAGAATTTAATTACACCTCCATGATAAAACATGTTTTTAAATGAGGGATAAATTACAATACATGAGTCATTTCATTAAGGTAGATAAGACATTAATTACCATATGATTTAAAATTATTATAATGCGAGTAATAGTTTTGATCGACAAAAAAAGTTGTTCAGATTTTGTTTATTATATATGGAGTATAATTTTTTTTTCGCTCGCTAAAAAGGTAAGGCATGTATATTTACATAGGGAGCTGATACGTAGATACCATATTTGATACCAACTATTGATATTGATTTTATTATGCACATTATTTGAATTATATATGCATGTTATTTTTTGTATCGAAATAGTTATACATGTTATCGATTTTATTATGTATCTTTAGTGGAGTTATCATGCACATTATTTGAGTTATTATGCACGTTATTTTTTGTATTGAAATAATTATACATGTTATTTTTTTGTACTGAAATAGTTATGACATAACACACATAATAATTCAACTAATATGCATGATAACTTAACTAAATGTGCATGATAAAATCGATATCAATAGTTGATATCAAATGGTATCTACAAATATTATCCATTTACATATCCAGTCATATAGTTACATTATCTTAAAAATTCAAGGTGTTTAAACTGCTTTTTAATAAAAAAGGAAAACAATTTCGAGCGAGTATTTAGTTTCCGTAAAAGAGAGTAAAGATCGGTGGTAGGGATGGGACTATCTCTCTTCATAAAAAGGAAAACGACGCAGCTATAATTTATAAATGCCGTATACTCGAATGTATTTACTGTGAAAAACCGACCTGAGCTGAGAAGGCACCATCCTTTCTAGTTTAATTCTTGTCTCGTCTCAAGATTCATTTCTCGGATTAAACGATGGCATGGTCACTGCGGAGCAAGAGAGAGGTGTACAACGAGGTGCTAAACCGGATCACGAGTGCTCCATGCACCGATTCCATCTCTCCTACGTTCTCCGACCAGCTCTGGGCCCACTTCGATCGCCTCCCTTCCAGGTCCCTCTTTAATCTCTCTCTCTCTGTCTCTCTCTGCATCTTGTTACGACCGTGAAAGAAAACTAGAAAGACGCCGAAAGTTTTTTCACAAACTTAGTTGTCGTTTGTTCCTTAATTGGTGTAAATTTGGCTCAATTTGGCTTATTCTTCTGTAAATTTGAAAAAAAGAGATGCAGCATACGGAGGCAAGATTCCAGCAAAGGAACAAGTTTTTATTTATTTTAAAAATGCTTATTTTTGAAGGAGTTTATGCAATTTTCTGCACATGTATAAAGTCATTCCATTCAGCTCCATTGGCGTGCATCTATTTTTTTGGGCCATTTTGTTCTTCATAGCTTCTTATCTTGTATGAACTTCTGTGCTATTACTTACCCCGAAATCTGTTTGTTTTCACGCACTTGGCTTCTTCTTGGCTTTGTATTTGTAAAACTTCTAAGCATTGGAACTTATGTACTTGAGTTCAGAAACGAAAAGTACAAACAAAAATGAGAACTAGAGTTCATACTTGAAAATACATCAGTTGCCTTCCTCTCTCGGATGCACACAAAAGTGAAAAGACTGAGAGTTTGAACCCACTCCAATTTCATTGAGAGAGATGAAAATTCTTTGGGAATTGCAAAGAATTGGTGCTTTCTTGCTAACCTTGTGTGCATATCATCAGTGATCTCTGTCCATTTTCATAAGGACCTTACTTTTTGGACTTTTTGGTTACCCATTTGCAGGATTTCATTATCTTTTACTAAAAGTATTTTTGAGTTGTGAGAGCAGCAGTGCATCTGTCTAACAGATAAATAGTTCTTTTTAATAATTATAATTAGTAACTCTTGCCTCATGTAACTTACAAATGTACCTGAAGAATTATAATCATTATTGTTGAACATAACAACTTATATGTTAAATGAAATTGCTTAAATTCATTTAAATAAAATAATCTTGTAACATTTTTGTCTCGTTTTAATGAAATTCGTTAGGCCTTGCCTAAACTTAAAAAAAAAAAAATTGCTCAAGTTTTTGGGTGAACTACTATCTTGTCGCAAACATTTTCATAAATATATTTAGTTGAAAATTGTGTCTCCTTGTTTGTTCTTAACTTTTCTATGTCAACTTGTATGCATGTCTAATGACAGCAATCACAGCACACTGGATACTACCAACAATATACCAACTGGAGACTTACAATTTGTTTATCCAGTTGCTAACAGAATCAAGGCGTAGGACCACTGCTCACCTGACTCTTCTCAACAACCTGAAGTTAACCATTTACCATAGTTAGCAAACTTTAGTTAATTAACCAAAAGAGGTTTAGTCTAGTATTCTCTCTATAAATTGTACAGTATTCTCACATTGTAAATCAGCTTAGAAAGCAATACAATAAAATTACATTTCTATACCTTTATCTCTTTTGTTATCATGGTATCAGAGCCATAACAACCTTCTTCTCTTACATCTCTTCTTCTCTAAAACTATGGCCGATATCAATGCCACCCCTGAAAATCAATTGATTCCAATTTCTCAAAACTCGTTAGTATTTCTCAATCTACCTATTTCCACTAAGCTCACCCGATCTAATTACCTTGCTTGGCAATGCCAGATTACCCCTCTTCTCCATGGCTACGGCCTCTACAAATTTGTTGATCCCACATCTTCCACCCCTCCTCCAACTATTATCGCCACATCTGGACAGATTGAAATTAATCCTGAGTATGTCGTATGGCATAAACAAGATCAAATCCTTTTAGGATGGCTTAGATCTTCGTTGTCTGAGTCCCTATTAGGTCAAACCTCTTGCCACCACTACTGCTGCTCTATGGGACTATCTTCAAAAGTTCTTTTCAGTGATTTCTCGTCCTCGTCTCTCAGAGCTTCATCGCAAGCTTCGAACAACTGAAAAAGGTGGCTTATCTTGCTCCGATTACATACAACAGATGCGCACCACTGCTGATGAACTCTCCTTTATTGGAGCACCCGTGTCTGACGAAGACTTGATGCGATACATTCTTGAAGGGCTCGATTCTAATTTCAATCCCATTGTAGTCACTGCTAATGCACGATCAGAACCTTTCTCTTTCACTGACCTGATGTCGCTCATTCTATCTCATGAGAGTCTTCTTCAATCTCAGATCTCCTCTCTTTCTAACTCTGTCACAAATAATCATGTTGGTTTCTATTCCAACTCCAAACCAGCTGCAACTCAAAATCAGTATTCGAGATCTCAATATAAATCCAAATCTTACAATTACCGACCCAGAAACTTTAGGCCACCAAATCTGGTTTTCTCATCCACCAGCACAATACTCAAATGGGCCTCTTCTTCTCCTTACTCCCATTTCTCAATCCTTTCATCAGCAATGGGCCCCCTTCACTCCAAATCAGTAGCTCACCACTCTCCCTTCTCCTGATGGCAGCAAACCACCTGTTCAATCTTGCCAGATTTGCTCTCGACGTGGGCACACAACAAATGAATGTTGGCATAGATACGATTCTTGATATGGTGCTTCCATGTCTTCATCTCCTCAACTCTCTTCTCCCAGTCATCAAGCACATGTGGCATTACCCTCTCAATCCCTTACCGCTTCTAATTGGGTAATTGACTTTGGCGTCACTCACCATGTCACTGGAGATCTCAACAATTTGTCCAATTACTTGCCTTACACCGGGACAGAAACCTTGCACATTGGAGATGGTACTGCAATGCCCATTCAAAACATCAGTTCAGCTTCTATCCCTCTCTCTAATTTTACACTTGAGCTTTGCAATATTCTTCATGTTCCCTCTTTTACTACTAATCTCCTTAGTTTATCTAAACTTCTTCTCGATAACTCAATACTTATTGAATTCGCTTCTCAATTTTGTGTTATCAAGGACCCCCTCACCAAGGTTATCCTTCTTCAAGCACCACTTAATAGAGGACTTTACACTATCCCTCTTCCCGCCAGTCCTCAAGTTTTCTTTGGAATCAAGACCTCAGCTGACACCTGGCACATGCGGCTAGGTCATCCATCTTCTTCTACAACACTTCAAGTTTTAAATTCAAATAATCTTCCATGTTCTACTAAGACTCTTTCTTTGTGTAATAATTGTAATATGGCAAAATCTCATCGTTTGCCATTTAATTCTAACTCTTCTGCTACTACAAAACCATTAGAACTTGTACATTCGAACCTTTGGGGGCCAGCACCCATGTTATCAATGAATGGTTTTCGTTATTATGCTCTCTTTGTTGATGACTTTTCAAAGTTCACATGGATATATTTTCTTCACACTAAAAATGAACTTCCTCACATCTTCTCTATATTCAAAGCTCAAGTGGAAAACTTATTTGATACTTCAATCAAAACATTGCGAACCGATGGTGGCACTGAGTATAAACCTTTCCTCAAATTGTGCATCAAATTACTTGCCCTTACATCCCTCAGCCAAATGGCCTTGTAGAACGAAAGCATTGCCACATAGTCGAATTAGCCATTGTCACAATGCACCATGCTGCCATACCATTGCAATTTTGGGATGAAGTATTTGCTAGCACGATTTATCTCATAAACCGACTTCCAAGCTCTCTCTCTAAGGAAGTTCCTTATGTCACCTTGCTCAACAAACAACCTGATTACACATTACTTAGAGTCCTTGGCTGTTTATGTTTCCCTTATACACGACCATACAATGATCATAAGCTACAGCCACGATCCTTGCCTTGTGTGTTTCTTGGATATTGTTCTTCACAAAAAGGGTACAAGTGCTTTCATATACCTACTAATAAATTTTTTGTCTCTAGACATGTGGTTTTTGATGAAGGTACATTCCCCTTTAAGATACAACAATCAACAAGTCTCGAAGTCTCATCTCCTGATCAACCTGCTGTTCCTCTCACCTCTCTATTTCAGCTTGACTTATCCTCAAACTCTCTAGTGACCGTTGGCTGTTTGAATTCAACCAATGCTGCCCAACCTGACTGAAACCTCTCTACATCATCTACCGCCCAAACATCTGACCTACACCTTGCACGTTTTCTATTAAATCCAACTCCTCAAAATTCATCACCTGACACCCAATCTGAACACTTTGCCTCCCCTACCTCTTCTCCTTCACCAGAACCACCAAACACCACTCCCATCTCTGGTTCTCATCTTCATCCCATGATCACCAGAAATCGCGATAATACACGAAAAATTCGTCAGTTCCCAGACCATGTAGCATATCTGTGCTCTGGATCCGAAACTGAACCTAAGACATTCAAACAAGCCAACACCTCATCCCAATGGCGCCAAGCCATGGCTTAAGAAATTGATGCTCTTGCCTTCAACAGAACCTGGACCTTAGTTCCATCCTTACCCAATCAAAACGTAGTTGGCTGTAAATGAGTTTTTCGGATCAAAAGAAATATGGATGGTTCAATTGCTCGCTACAAGGCTAGGCTTGTGGCCAAGGGTTTCACTCAAGAAGAAGGTGTTGATTATTTTGAGACCTTTAGTCCCGTTGTCAGACCAACGACTATTTGGCTTGTTTTAGCTCTTGCTGTTCAACACAATTGGTCTCTTAAGCAACTTGATGTGCAAAACGCTTTTCTCCATGGAGATTTGCATGAAACCGTCTACATGGCTCAGCCACCCGGCTTTGTCAATTCAACCTATCCAACTCATGTCTGTCTTCTCAACAAAGCACTCTACGGTCTCAAGCAGTCTCCACGTGCATGGTCCAACACCTTGAACTCTGCTCTATTGGATTACGGGTTTCAAGGTTCTCAATATGATCCATCCTTGTTTGTATATTCTTCTCTTGGCAAACTTGTTTACATCCTAGTTTATGTCGATGACCTCATCATAACAAGGAACAACACTTCCTTGATCTCCAGCATCATCACCACTCTTCAAACAAAATTTGCCCTTAAAGATCTTGGCAAATTTCATTACTTCCTTGGTATTGAAGTTACACACTCAGCTGATGGTCTTGTTCTTAGCCAATCCAAATACATTTCGGATTTGTTACAAAGGGCAAACATGCGTGACTCTCATCCATGTGCTTCCCCAATGGTTACTCATCCACCATTGACAAAATCAGTAGGTGATCCTATGGTAACCCAAGACTTTATCGTGCCACTGTGGGAAGTCTTCAATATGCCACAATCACCCATCCCGATATAGCCTTTGCTGTCAACAAATGTTCTCAATTCATGCATTCTCCTACAAATATACATTGGGCTGCTGTTAAAAGAGTTCTTCGATATCTTAATGGTTCTTTATCTCAAGGTCTTCACTTCACCCGTCACTCTCTACCTTTACTTCATGCTTATGCTGATTCGGACTGGGCATGATCACCCGATGACAGACGCTCAACGACTGGTTTTTGTGTTTTCTTCGGCTCCAGTTTGATCTCATGGAGCTCCAAGAAACAGCATACTGTGGCACGATCCAGCACAGAGGCTGAGTATCGTAGCCTTGCCACTGCAAGCATAGAACTCATCTGGATTCAATTTCTGCTGCAGGAACTCAAAATGCCGTTAGCTTCTCCTCCTACTCTTTGGTGTGATAATATTGGGGCTACCTTTCTTGCCTCTAACCCGATGTTTCACGCTCGTACCAAACACGTGGAAAGTGACTACCATTTCATTCGGGAACGTGTGTTGAACAATTCTCTCAAAATCCAATTTATTTGCTCAAAAGATCAGCTAGCTGATATTCTGACCAAGCCCCTGACCACTGCTCGATTTCTTCTTCTTCGCGACAAGCTCACTCTGGTTACACCGGCATTCGCTTGCGGGGGGGGGGGGGGGGGGGGGGGGCTAATGACAGCAATCACAACACACTGGATACTACCAACAATATACCAACTGGAGACTTACAATTTGTTTCTCCAGTTGCTAACAGAATCAAGGCGCAGGACCACTGCTCACCTGACTCTTCTCAACAACCTGGAGTTAACCATTTACCATAGTTAGCAAACTTTAGTTAATTAACCAAAGAAGGTTTAGTCTAGTATTCTCTTTTGTATTTTTTTTAATAAATAATTTGTAATCTTGATATGAAACCTTGATCACTCTGAGGAATAGTGTTTGATTACCACTAAATTAACTAGAGCTGACAACTTTTATGTAGCTGCCATTTACATTCTAGTGTGATTCTTCAGACAAATATGAATTGACTTAATTTTTGATGTCCTGCTCGATGTGTAGATATGCTTTTGATGTACGATCAAATAGAGAAGAAGATATTTTGATCCACATGAAGTTGCTTCAGCATGTGCGCAACCCTGCTTACGGACCTGCCTTTGAGACCCGTCCTGCTCAGGTATTGCTAAGTTCTAAAATTGCCATACAAATACAATATAAGCCTTTTTTTCCATTAAGTTAGATATGTAGTTGTTATTTTTTTTCACATAAAGTTCTGGTTTATGCATGCTCATAGATGTGATACGCATTTACCAGAACACAAAAGTTCAATTTAAACTTTTAAGGTAACATTAGGCTGTTTGGCATGATTCCAAGATAATAAGAAAGAAAAGTAGTACTACAAGGTAAAACAAGTTGAAACTCTGCCTCTAGTATTAGAGGAAAAGAAAAATAAAATGCAACATTTACGGACCTCAGCCCTGACTCTAGTATTATTTACATTGATATTTTCATTATTTTGGGTGGGTTTCATTTCTAACCTACCCCAACTTATTTGGAACTAACGGATTTGTTGTTGTTGCTGTTGTTGTAAAAACGCATGCTGATGTTTAATTTATCATTTTATTTAGCATATGATCAATAGAAAAATGATTGATAATAAGTTCTCACTACCACAGAAAGGGGCTATTATAGTAGATGTATAGTAATGTCCTATAATAGCTCTAGAGTGATATTTCTGAAATTATCTCTGAAGCTATTATAGCAGCTGTTAGCAAAATGCCGCTATAATAGGTTCCGAAAAATATCTTTAGAGCTATTATAGCGGACTCTTAGTATAGGCCGCTATAATAGTCCTATATATTATAGTGGCATGTAGTGCAGGTCCGCTATAATAGCCTATTATAGCACGCAATTACTACAGCCGCTATAATAGGTCTTATATTATAGTGGACATTAATTAAAGGTCGCTATAATAGCTTTTAGATCTGTATTTCAGAGCTCGCCAATACCTTTCTTCCCCATTTCTTTGGCACCATTTGATTTTTCACCAGCAACTCACCATAACAGCCATAGCCATTAATACTCTCCATTAATTATACACCTTCTAACCTTAAAAACTCAAAATAAATTTGCCTAACTTCATTTATAATAATGCTTGAAGCGATCGAGGCAGACGGAGCACTGTACGTAGCGGCTTCTCTGAAAGGTCCGCTATAATAGGTTTATAGGTTAAACCTATTATAGCGGTCCCTCTGTACCTTTAGTAGCTCCTCTATTATACCGATCCTTAATCCGCTATAATAGATTTTATAAGTCCGCTATAACAATCAGTTTCTGTTGTAGTGCCTTTTGGTGAGTTCATTTTCAGCAACTTTACTTTTTTTTGATACTATAAGAAGATGAACTAAAAAATTAGTAAACATGGAATGCAAATACATTGCTTGTGAAGTAGATCAATGGTTTATGTTTGTTGTTATGAGAATAATTTAATGCATTTGCATTCGATGATTTGGAATATGTATGAGTTGGGGCCACATATTTTTAAGGAAACTGTTTTTTAGTTTCAGGTAATAACTAACCAATACACAGAAGAATTAGCAGGCTCTTCGAATAAAGAATTGGATCTCCATAGGTACCTTTCGGTGACTCTGATGTTCCTTGTGTGTGGTTTTGATCTGGTTGACTTGTTCTCAAAATTTTAAGTTCTAGCAGGCCTATGCACGAGATCATCTTCTCATCAGAGGACAAGCCAAAGCTGCTCACTCAGGTAGAAACTTCAGTGTTACTTCTAAGAATCCATTTGAATGTGGAACAATCTATCATTTATTGAATCTTTTTTAAATAAGCAGGGAGTTCCGCCTGCCACTTTCATTTTCATAAAAAAAAATACAAAATTCAAACAACAAAAATCATCATCACATACTCACTATTTATAATTCTATACTAATCTATACCCTCTTATACCCTTTCATTAAATCTAAAATCCACCAAAATTTGCAAAAGAAAATAGTAAGAAAACCCAATAACCCATAGCAATCTAATCACATTTGCTAGTATCTCCTGGTTCCATAGAAGTATCTTCCCTTAATATTCCATTTTTTGAGCTAATTGAGAGACAACTGAGTATCAACATATCTTGCATTTGCAAGTAAAGCTTTTTGTACCTCCAACAACTGCCGTCGTCATTGCTTAACCAACCGTCGCAAACAAACTCAATCGAGATCCGTCTCAAGCTTATACGGTTTATATCTTTGCTGCATAAACCTCAAATCACGCTTCGCCGAGCCCGGTCGCGCTTCGCACACACCCACAAGCCAGTTAAAACACTCATTTCTACTAGCAAGCACAATCAACCTCGAACACCTCTGTTATACTTCTCAGCTCACCATCAAATCAAATTTGAGGCTGTATAACACCTTACCCAGAACCTATCTCTTTCTCAGCATCCCCTGCTTTTCCAGAAACCACCAGACAACCCTTTCTCACCTGCTAACGTTTGCTTCCATCGCCAAGTCTGTCATCTAAAACTAGAGACTCGAAAATTACAACCCTGCTATCTCATCTGCTAATGTCTCAACAACATCTCTGGTTTCAGCTAACTCAAATCCTACACCTGTACTAGCACCTAAGTCTGCTATCTCAAATCAGCACACATCACTCCTCAGCATCTGCTCTGATTTCACAAATCCACGATCTGGGTTCAGCATCTGATCAACTCTCTGCACCTATTATCCCCTTCTGATCAAATCAGTTCAGCACACAACACTCAGCATAACGATCTGATCAGATCATCATACCAGTTCTCTTCGCATCTAATACTAACATCAAGCTCGTGGAGCATCTTCACAACCACATCTCAGCTTATCAACTCATATCTAAATTTGCACATCAAAGAAGTGGATTACCATCGTCACATCAGAGAAGTGGATAAACTCTGATTAGCTCTGTTCAGCTCTCAGCACACAGCTTAGTTGACGATCTCAACAAACTCGTCAGTCCCTCAAAACACATCATCGATCTCAATCAAACTATCTGAGAGCATCTGTCGATCTCAATCCCTCTGTGCTGAGGTCGTCATCGCCATTGATCTCAGTTTTCTGATCTCTGATCTTAGTCCCTATTAATCTCGCCTCTTACAACTCGTTTCATTTCTCTGATCTCAGTCTCATTAGTCTCCATTAATCTCGCCTCTTACAACTTGTTTCATGATCAGAGATCAGAAATATCCAATCTCGTCTCAGTTCTCATGATCTTCACTACCCGATCAGCACATCAACCCTTCACAGTCAAGTTGGAACCAGGGGGAGAAGAGAAGGAATAGAAAGAAGAGGGGGGAGAAGGGAGGAAAGGGGAGGAGGAGGCGGGGGAGGCCAGAGCCGACCTCCCCCGCCTAGGGTTCAGATCGTCTGTCTTTCGCCTCTCACTTTTGCTCTTTTCTCTCTTTCGCTCCTTCCAAATAGTTTTCTATTGAAATGTCTTTCAATCATCCATTTCAGATTCTGGTCCTTCATTTGTGGGAACGGCTGTTTTGATCCTCCAAATTGTTTATTGGTTCAGTTTGATAACCATTGTTAGTCTTTTTATACTAATTATCAAAAGCTTACTTGGTTGCTTCTTGCTTGGAATACATATTATTTTGTTTTCATTTTTCACATGATTGATGATGCTTAACCTGAATGGTAAATTCCAATATTTAAGGATGCAATTAAATGGGGAAGTTAAATAAATGAATATTAAACAATAACTTTATAGGTATGCTATTAAATATATAGAAAATCTAACACAAAGTAGTTGATGTTAGATTTCAATGATCCACTCTCTTTATGTAATAGTATGGTTATGTCATGATAATTTGTGTAAGTTACTCGGACATGTTTTATTTTATTGTAGCTCAAACACAATATAATTGTTAAATATGCTTTTCTCAATGTTGTCTTTCCTTTTCTTTTGTGTTCACAAGTTAACAACATTGCTTGCCCAACTGGACCTCAATATACAAGAAGCACATGCATATTCAACATTCGACGGCTATTCCTTGATTATTTTTGTTGTTGAAGGTTGGCCTCATCAGGTAAATCTGTAGCTAGCAGGAAGTATGATTTGTTTCAAAAATTAGTTATATCAAATTACATTCTTCATATTTCAAATAGGACTAGTTTCTTTTAAGTTTCAACTGAAGTGCAAATATCAAAATAGAAATTTTGTTTTCCATTTTTATAAACTATGCCAGGTAGTAGCAAAAACCTAGATCTGTTACATGAGAAATACTTGTATGGTTCCTTGATGGAAATTGTGTTGCTGTGGGGAATTAATCTAAGACATAATTTTGAATATAATGTTCCTTACAATGGAAAAGTAAAATATCATGAACGCCCTGCAAATATCAGGTTACTTACATTTTACAGAGCTCATAATAGTTATATTCAGTACCCCTATTTCACTTGACCATGAATTAAATACTTTTACTTAAACATATGCAAATATTATTTTATCTTGATTGACAACCCTAGTTAAAAGACAAAAAGATCTTCAAATATCTGATCAAACATGCAAATTTATCATTTATGATGTAATGTTATGTTCCTGTTCGGCTGTTCCTTTGGAAAAAACTATAATATGTTACAACATGCTTGCATTTCTGTAAAATATACATTTGATCTGAACTCGGACAAGTTCCAAACTGCCTGCTGTACTGTTTACAATTTGATCAATGGACTATGCTGGCAACGAAGATATCTGTCATTTTAGTAGTTTTACTGTGTATAGATGATATATTATGTTCTCCATGACTATACATCATAGTTTCAGCTTCCGCAGTGGACACACAAGAGATTCTTTTTTTAGCTAGTGGACTCGCTAGGCTGTAGCTGCTGTTATATTTATGCACTGTTATATGCCGAGCAGTTAATAATCCTCATCATGTTGAAAATTTTAGGAAGATGATCTCCTCAGTGCATTGGAGGAGCATATAGACAAGGCTAAGGTATAATTTATGCATAAGCTTTTAGAAGATTGCATTATTAGAGCAATTCAGATTAGTGAACTTCTTTACTTCTTTCAATGAATGTTTGACTAAGAAATTGGAAAAGAATGTGATATTTATCCCACTATACATGTATGGAATGTCTCCTTACAGGTGGCAGTTTTCAATATTTTCTCTCATATTAGTTTTGTATCGATCTTATATTATGCTTTCTCATTACATGTACATTCATATTCTTCTTAGCATATTCTCTAGTTTCAATTTGTTTTCCCTTTGCAAGCAGAGTAAAGCATGGACTGTGACTCAACCGATAGTACCTAAAATTGAAACAATTGGAGCAGAAGAGTTGCCAAGCAGTTCTATCTCTAAACCTGCCAACGGAACCGATGATTGGGAAATAGTTCCAAAGCTCCTGACATTTGATAGCAAGCTTGCATCAGGGTCTTATGGCGATCTGTAAGTTCAAAATTTTGAAAATTTTGCATTAAAATTTCTTTTCCAGGTAGTTGTAATGTTGTTTTCTTCCTGTTGTTAGTTTTCGTGGAACATATTGTAGCCAAGATGTTGCAATAAAAGTATTGAATCCTGAGGTTGTGAGTCCACATAAGTTGCAAGAGTTCGCACAAGAGATATATATTATGAGGTTTATTTTTTTATATAATAAACATTTCTATTTCTATTTACATCTACAAAGTTTTGATATCTGAAATGTGACCTGTAAATTGTAATAGTAAAGCACCCATAACAACAACACGACAACAATAACAAAGCGTTTAGTCCCAAAATTCGATTAATGTCCCATGCACATCCCTCTCTGATTATTGTAATAATGTCAGTACTTAAAATTCTAACAAAATTGTGTTCATTTTTTTTTCTGAAAAAATTTGTTACCTGCTTCATCCATAAATTTAAATGAGCATTACAAGGACAAACAATAATAAAGAGCAATGGTGACAGCAACAATAACAAGAACAATGACAAATCTTTGATCCGTGCAGAAAGATCAGGCACAAAAATGTGGTGCAGTTTATTGGTGCTTGCACAAAATCTCCCATTTTATGTATAGTTACAGGTACACAAATTTATGCTTATTCCTCCTTTTATTACTTGATCAGTACGGGTTAAGTGGTGGACCAATAATTTTTAAGTGTGCTCTGGAAAGTGAGGACTAATAATAAGTAAGAGAAGGGATTATTTGACAATGGGTTATTTTGACAATCTTGACAATAGAACTTGAAATATATTAAAGAGCAACTCGGTGCACGTAGCTCTCACTTGCGCGGGGTCCGTGAAAGGGTCGGACCAATTTGGAGTCTTTGTACGCAGTCTTTCCCTTCATTTCAGCAACCCGATTTGTACGCAGTCTTTACCACTGCGCCAAGGCTCCCCTTCAGAATTTGAAATATATTAATACAAAATTTTAAAAGTTGAAAAAAATTATATGCATTCTTGAATTTATAGGCTATTGTTATTTTAATTTGTTGCGATTTGAGTGTCATTTCATACTCAAAGGCCATTAAGTTTCATGCAACTTTTCAATGGTTAATAATTAATTGGTGCATGGAATATGAAATGATACTCAAATTGTATCAAATTTAACACATAACTAATCTTAAATTTAAGAATGTGTCTATAAACTTTTTTCTATTTTTTAAATTTGTATTAATTTATTTCAGATTCCATTATCAAGTGATACCTTCTCACTAAGTAATTGATTTAACACCATGCTAAAATGTCTATGTCAATTTAATAATTATACCGGATGCACGAGTACTACGGGTCAATACTGGAAAATGCAATAGACATTTTCTGTAGGGATAAAGTGTGAACTTTATTAAGAAAATTACCTGTACAAGATAAAAAAAAAAACAAAAGCATTTGGTTGGAAAAAAAATAGTGGCAAACATTGATGTCCCTTTTTTGAACTTAAATCCGCTCATGAGCGGCTTCATATTTATCTGAATCTAATTCAACTTGAGAACTTACTGTATTTTGATTCAACAATTTTTGTTTGTTATGAACAGAGTTTATGACCGGTGGGAGTGTGTTTGATCTTATTCACAACCATGGAGGTGTTTTAAACCTAGCAGCTGTGCTGCGTATAGCAATTGACGTGTCAAAGGGAATGTACTACTTGCACCAATGTAACATCATACACAGAGATTTAAAAACTGCAAATCTTCTCATGGATGAAAAGGAGGTAACATATATCAACATAAAACTATTCTTATTATTAATGTTTGTTAATACATATTAGTTTGATAATTAATATCATTACATATCTTGTTAATATCATTACATATTAGTTTGATAATGAAAAGTTGGGAATTTTAGGCGATGATAAAATTATTCCAAAAGACCTATTTTTTACCTTGAGCTTGGGGTTTTGTCATCTTATTCACATAATGTCCCTTTCTTTGTTCTCGCATAATGTAAAGTATGTATATTTCTTATATTTAGGTTGTAAAGGTGGCTGATTTTGGAGTTGCACGTGTCAAAGACCAATCTGGTGTCATGACTTCTGAAACTGGAACCTACCGCTGGATGGCTCCTGAGGTAATATCTTCATCTCCTTTTTACTCTTTTTTTTTTATTTTGAAAAACTTGGTGGTGCATGGCTACCAATTATATATAAAAATTTCCTCGCTTTCCTCTGCACACACTCGGGCATACAGTATTTACATATATATCTAATCAAGTTCTAAATTTACTATATATGGTCTAGGTAATAGAGCACAAGCCATATGATCACAAGGCCGATGTTTTCAGCTTTGGCATTGTGCTGACTGAGTTGCTATCAGGAAAGGTAAAACAGTGAGGTATTTCACAATTATAGTTTTACAAAATGCTTCTGGCGTAAGTGACCACATGGTCATAAAATATGATTGCTTTTCCATTTAGAGATGTCATCTTGCATGTCCCTCATGTATTTGTTTTAAAACTTGACTCCATTGTGAAAAATATTTTTTTGTGAATGTTAGATACCTTATGAAGAGCTAACACCGCTTCAAGCAGCTGTTGCTGTTGTTCAGAAGGTACAAATATCAATTACTTTTTTCTTTTAACATTTCAGAGTTGCCACATCATCTTTGACAACAGTGTGTATGGTTTGTGGTTTTACCTGCCAACATTAAAGCTATAAAGATATATGTTTGATTGACATTTCTTTTTAGGGCTTGAGACCAACAATCCCAGAGGGTGCACACCCAAAGCTAATTGAGTTGATTAAGAAGTGCTGGCAGTATGATCCATCTCTGAGACCCAACTTCTGTGAGATTTTAGATATTCTGTGTCTCATCGCGAAGGAGGTATGCTTCTTTAGTGTAATATATAGTTTACGAAGATAACAAACTTGTTTGAAAACCATGAGAAAGGACCAATTAAAATTGAAGTTTATTGACATGTCTTTGTGATTTAGATGGATTGTGTACCAAATTAGATGTAAGCTAAGATCTATCGATTGTCCAACATGCAATCTAGCTAAAAAATAATATGTTAAATTTCATCGGTATTTGATCTGTGATTGTAGTTTTTTTATATTGGATGAATTTGCTGTTCCGACGTGGTTTACAAATAAGTTTAGTGGTTGATATATACTTTTGCTCTATGAAATTACTGTTCCTAAAATTGGGGAAATTATGGACAAATAAATTCAAGTCACAAGGGTGCATTTGTCCTTGATGTGATCTGCTTAGTTACACTTTTATTTTATTTTAATGTATGTAGTCTTAGCTAATTTCTCAAATTCGTCATGTTAAATGTTATACGCAGGTATGTCCTATGCTATATCAGAAGAAATCGAGAGGCGGTGGTTTTTTCTCAGCTTTTTTGAATAGAAAGTGAAGCATGTGTTGACTTCTTCTACTTGTTGTTTTCAGTTTCTTTTTTTGTTGTTCTAAGTTTCAGTCATTTGGTTGTGTATTTTTTCCGTTTGCATTTTGGTGTTGCTCGTACTTAATAAACAACAAGGACCAAGCTTTTATTCCCAAATAAATTGGAGTAGGTTAGAAATGAAATTCAATCTGAAATAAAAATCAATATAACAAATAGTAAAATGACAGTAAAAATAGAAGTATAAAAATGATAATAATAATAATAATAATACAATATTCTACCGATCATAAGTTGAGACTAGTATTCTACGTCGTTCATCTTGCACTAAAGTTGTACAATTAACACTACTTCTAAAATTTAGTTCGTCACGGTTCTGATACGTGAATTGCTAATTTTAATGCACTCCTATCAATTAAACAATTTAAAAAATACTAGGCCTCCATCTCCTTATTGTTAATGAAATTGTTCATCTGTTAATTTTTTGAGATAAAATTGGAAGTCAAACTATCCAAATTTAGATAACCTAAAGTTCTTCCATTCGAGTTTCGAATCTAAGACATTTCATGTTCATCTGTTAATTAAATGAATATATAATGTCAATGATAAATATATTACACAATATATATAAATTATATAAAATAAGGCATTCTGTTTAATACATAATTGTTGAAGATTATAAATTTTCATTTGACATAGATAATTATAATAATTTAACATAAAAAGATAAAACAACGAATATGGACTATGGAATGTGAAATAAAATAATTAATTGTATTGCCATTAAATTTTTGTCAAAACTTGTCATATTAGAAAATTAAACTTACAAATGTACTCGTTATACTTGGATGGCGTATGAAGCAGTGGTTTACTTTTCAAAAAGGTGGTAGGTTAATGGTTATCCATAGTGTTGATTTTGAGAGATTGAATTTATAGTAACAAAAATTTCTATCATTCTGTTCTATTGTGTGTTTCTTTACATCTCTCTGTATACAATATTTTGAATTTATTTTACTGTTGATACAGTAGTATTACTTTAGTATTAAATATTATTTCTATTCTAGACTAACAATGGTCCATCTTGTATCTAATGACTATATTTTCTACCTTCTAACAGTAAAAAAGTACAATTATCCTCATTTATACTTTTCTAATATTTCTATTTTACAATTTAGTCCTTCATTATTATTGTATTCTCAACACTCTCTCTCAAGCTAGAATTATAGATATCGATCAATCCTAGATTGTCAGAGATACGCGATATATGTGAATAGTTCTTGTACATTCTATCTTGGAAGTTTTTTCTTCCTTTTTTGGTCCCTTCTTCTAAGTGTCCAGCTTTTTGCATGTATTTGTTCAGTTATAGCTAGTATTTGTCGTGTTTGTGCTTGTGATTTCACTTTGCTTCGATCTCTTTTTTCGTGTTTTTTGACTCAATACTTGCAAGAAACACACAAAAAAATCAATAGTATTCTGATTTATTATTATTATTATTATTGATGAATTCACCAGTATTTTGGTACACAATTATTGATATTTTCTAGTGAGTTTACCAAAATTATGGTACACTAGTTTTTGGATCAACATTTTGTAACAATGTCATCTTCGTCGTTTCTCAAACAAGCTAGTGCTTTTACACACTGTCACTTGATTGACCTTCTTCGACTCTTTCTCAAGCTGGCATGTGGCTTTGCATCTTTGTTGCTTGAATGCTCACCCTCCTAAACTAGCTTGTGACCATTTGTTTTTACTTGTTGCATGGTTACTTTGTAATTCATTGTTGACATTTTTTTTGCATTTGAAATGTGGCACATATCTCCAGAAGGTTTGCAAATCAATTATCCCAAGTCCACCTAAATCCTGTCTTACACATAACATCCCATCTAGCTAAATGAATTTTTCTGTCATCAAGTTTGGCTCATGCCAAAAGAAATTGTTCCTTGTTCTATCAACTTGTTTGATGATCCAAATCGATAATTTAAACACCGACATGTAATATACTGATATGGAGGATAGAACTGAATTAATCAGTACTAAACGACCTGCTGGAGATAATAGTGTTGTTTTCCATCCATTCAATCTTGCATGTATTTTGGAAATAATTGGCGTGTAATCATGTTTACACAACTTCCTTGGAGATAGAGGTAATCCCAGATATTTCATAGAAAATTTTCCGGCTGAGCATCCTAAGATCATTGCCCATCTAGTCGTATTTTGATATGTCTCAGCTATTGTAACTAATTCAGACTTGTCCATACTAACTCTAAGGCCTGAAATCTTCTCCCATAAAACCATGATTAATTTGATGGTTTGAAGAATTTGTTGTGTAGGCTTGACAATATACAGAAGATCATCAGCATATAATATGCATGACTTAATTTCTCTAAATGCATGGTATTATCAAGGTTCTGCTTTGCTGCAACTTGAAACACCATTTGGATAGAAAATCTGATGCCAGAATAAATATGTAAGGAGACCGTGAGTTCCCTTTTTCTTACCCCTCATTTGAGAAAGATTTTTTTTTCCTTAAAACACCATTAATGATCACTTGAGAACATCCCCAGAACCTTCCCACCCATGTAACCCTTTTTGTGAAAATCCCCTTGCACTTAAATTCTTTTTTTGAAACGTGAAGAAGGTATATTATTCTCCATTCCATCTGACCGGCAATTGAAATAAAGGATTAATATGTAAAAAAAAGGTAATTTCAAATCCAATTCAGCATAATAATGTTTGACACATTTGGTACAATTAGTCAATTGCATCGCAATTTATTTGTTCAGGAATCAGGCCACCTCATTAGCTGCTGCCTGCTGGTTTATGGGAACAGATTGCCATCCCTGCTGATATATGTGTACTAGTTGACTTCTTGTATCAACCACTACAAGGCCAAAGATGTGCACGCTAAATTCATAGTAGATTGAGGGGAAAAAAGCCATCAAAACTCGATGTCGAGAATACAAAAATAGTGAAGGATTAAATTGTAAAATATAAATGAGTCAAAAAGATAATTGTACTTTTTGGCAGTTAAGATACAAGATGAATCATTGTTAGTTTAGAATAGGACTAGGTACGATATGACTAACTATAGACATAGTTAGTTGTCAACCATAGAATAATACTCCTCAAACATATAAACCAATCATAGAATAAATAAACCAAGCATGCAGTGGCGTAGCCAGGATTTTGGTTCAGCGGGGTCTGTCGGATCATAGGCGCGTCGACGTGTCGGAGCATGAGCGCGTCGACGTGTCGGAACAAGAATGCGTCGACGAGACGAACCAGCGACGTAGTCAGAATTTTGTTGTTTTTTTTTTTAACTAAAATCAACTTGAAAAATAGTGTGAATTTAATGTGCAGTTTCAATCATTCTTTCTAGTTATTAAATTTTTTTCGTTTCAATCATTCCTTTCAGACTATGAGCAATCAGCTTATCAGCAAGCTTGCTGTTATAAAAAATCTGATTTCAGACTGAGAAGAGATTACTAGACTGTTATCAGCAAATTTATCAGCAATCAGCAATTTTTCAGCATTATTAAACTATCAAGTACCAAACAGTAAAGAGAGAAGTCAGAAAAGAGATTACCGGACCGCCAGACGGAGAGAGACAGACTGGCAGAGAGTAGCGAGGCCGAGGCGCGGGTAGTTTCTAAGTCTGAGAGAGGCATAGATAGCGAGGCGGGAGCAGTTTCTGTGCCAGGCGGGTCACCACTCGCCAGTCGGAGAGGCGAGAACCGTGGAAAGCCTCATAGCCTCACAAGCGTCACAGCCGCGTCAGAGGCGTCACAGCCTCACATGCGTGGTCTCGTGGAGGAGACTGGAGAGCGCGTCAGAGGTGTGGTGAAGACTGAAGCCGCGTCGGGCCTCGGAGCCTTGGAAGTCTAGCAGCGTCGTGAACTGCTGTTATCAACAATCTGATTTCACTTCAGAGAAGAGATTCAGAAGCATTTTTTTCAGAGAAGAGATTTCACTTGTTATCAACAATTCGATTTCAGAAGCATTTTTTCAGCATTATCAAACTACCAAAAACAGTAAAGAGAGAACAGAGAAGTCAGAGAAGAGATTACTAGACGGAGAGCGACAGTCGGCAGACTAGCAGAGAGCAGCGAGACGGCAAGAGATGAGGCGACTAAGGTTCTGACTTCTGAACTCGGAGACTCGTCGTTGACTAGAGAACTGCGTCGACTCGGGAGAGCAGCGTGGACTGGAGGCTGGAGCCTGGAGGCGACTAGGGTTTAGTGATTCAGTCGGAAACTCATCGTGGACTAGAGTCTGGAAAGCAGCAGACTGACAGTCGCAGAGAGCACCGAGACCGGTAGAGAACCGCGTCGACTCGCGAGACGGCGAGAGCCGATGGATGAGGCGAGATGTCGGAGTCTTGCAGTGGAGAACTCGCAGCGAGATCGTCACTAGGGTTCAGTCGAAACTCGCAGCGTCGCGTCGGAGTCTTGCAGTGTCGCATCGAGCACTCCAGCCGTCGAGCGTCGTGACTGCCGCGTGGGAGAAAGAAGTCGCTACTCGCTAGGGCAGAGAGAAAGAAGCGCGTCGGAAATTTTCAGAGGGGTCCTTTGCTATTTCCAGATGGGTCCCTATACTTTTAATTATTTACAAATAAATCCTACTGTGAGTAATCTCAAATTTTCAGGTGGGTCCATGGACCCACCAAAAATACTGTAGCTCCACCCCTGCAAGCATTTATAAATAAACTATGACGGTATACTCATATTCCTAGATATAATTTATCATTGCATTTCTCTTATTTTACTTTATTTTTAGGATTCAACCTACTTTAGTTAATTCAGGTTTCACTCCTGCAAGTGCAGGCTGCATTTGTATCCAACAACCAAACAAAACCTCCAAAATACCTTTTTAACTTCTAGGAATAAGAATAAGTCTAGTCCGGTAATTACCTTTCTTCCTTTGATTCGTCAACCGATCTTGTACTATGAAGTAAAGTTGTACGTTTGTAACTAATCTTTAGGTATAATTTTGGGCTATTATATATATATTTAAAGCCTATACGTTCAATACGAGACATATATCAACCGAAAGATGCCTAGGTGGATGGTTAGATTCGTCTTTCCAATGCCTTTCCTAATCATATTTTGATCCAAATGGATAGAGAGATGAAGATGAACATCCACAACCTCAACAAATCCAAGGGCAATTCTCTTCACAATCACAACCTCAATATTTCGATTATTTCCAACAAGTCGATCTCACCGCTTTCGAAAATCACAACACCAAATGCGATCGAATTAAGACGAATCATAATGCATTTTTTTGTTTGGTGAAGGATCAACTAAACTCGCTTTATTATGAGCATCTAGCCCTCAAGACTCGTTGCATCGGTCGTCTAGTATTTTCATTTTGGTTGTTATGCTATTTAGAATGTTTAAACTAGATCTCTATGTGTTATTTAGGATTTAAGAACTTGTTAATTAGGGTGAATTGTTTTAAACTTGACGCTGGTTTGTTGTGATATTTATGTTGTGCACTTAATGTTTGCGTATTACTATAATTACTTAGTGCCTATTTGTCATATTTGGTATTTTTTATTATAGCTTCGTTCTTGTAAATTTCACTTGCTATATTATTCTTTATGTGCATATAATACAAAAGATTATTTAATTGAGGAAGAGCTATATTTTTAATATGCTATATCATGGAACTATTACTTGATAATAACAATTATGCATAAATTATGGAGGGCTACGCTAAAATTGCTTACATTTTTATCTTTTGACCGATTCACAAAAAGGGGGAAAAACTAAATGTGTCACATTGTATAAATAAAATTCTAAAATATGCATATATAATTGTAGTTTTGCAATCAGTAAAAGAGGGAGATTGTTGTATCAAACAATTTCTTGTACTATTGTCGATTTGCAAACTAATTTGAATTTTAAAAAGTTTTTGTGTTTTGAAAATTTTATAAGGACTTAAAGTATAAAATTGGAGATGAGCAAGAAAAATATTCAAGAACAAGCCTCAAGAGAATTTTAAGTAATAATTTTTGTATACTTGATTAGTTTAAAGTAAGTAGGCTTAAGTTAAAAGGGCAAAAAAACAATTCAAAATTCAATTACAGCTCAAATTGTTGTATAATGGTTGTCAATCGTTATAACGATTGAAAAACCAAATAAAAAACTCAATAGCTCGATCTGAGTATATTTGAGTATTGTCCAACTATTGGGACCAAGGTTAACTAGAGGAACGTTTTTAATACTTGCTACTAGTGCAAACTATGATACATTTTTGTCAGAGACATACTTGCTACTAGTGCAAACTTTGGGACCAAGGTTAAGAAACACTAAATATGAGTTGCAATTGAATACGACATGTGCTTCCTTGGGTTTTATCAGAGACATACAAACAACACAAGGTTAAGTGGAAGGCCATACACTACAACCTACAATATGGCTTTCGTATTGCCTTGCTCCAATCGGACAAAAGTTTCTATTATTCTTTTTGTGATTCTTAATTTTGGATTTTTTTTGTGATTTTTAGGCGATTTAGATTATTTATGAAGATATAGTTCTTTAACTTTTTGTGAACTGATTAGTGTGCTTCATATATACAAAACATAAGGTTTATCTTGTAAAATTAACCATAATTCGTAGCTTTTAGTAGAATTTCTTTTGGTTTCATCAAGTGTTCGAGCTATCTTCTTTGTCTGAACTATAACTTTTATTTGGATGTTATTGTAACAGGACAATTGAGGAAGCTAAGGAATTTGGTCGAGGAAGCCGAAGTATTTAAGATAGAACTGGTTCCTTCTCTTGTAAAGAGGATGCTAGAGACAATATGTTTCTGTTTGGTTTTGTGGATGTCCTAAATGGAAATGCCCGGATGAGTGGGCATGACATAATAGGGCAGTCGAAATTGCTACCAGAAGATGTATCTGGCAGGTTTATTTTCATATATATCTTTTCTTACTTTTGGTATTATGGCTAATTCAATATTTGTATTTGTTATCATTTTGCTTGATTTGTGATCCTGGTATTTGCAAGGTTACACAGTTAAGTTCCATTTATCTTTTTGTGTGTCATATTGCTGGTTGGTTTTTTGTGTCCTAGTGTGGTCATGAAGTACGGAAGAAATTTGAAAAGATTTTGTTGAAGGCATTTGATCCTTAATTATTAAGACTTGGAGCTGTGTGATGAGGCGGCTTGTCTCCTTGGCAACGCCATAGAGATTGTTTAATCAGCACAGAATTGTAGTTCACGTTACTGCACTTCTATTATTTTTCCCGGGAGAGGGGGGCAGTATATTTTTCAGGATTGGATAGTGTATGAAAGCCCTGGCATTGTTGGAGTTCGTACTGATTTCAATTGTTGCCATTATTTTATTTAGTGTTTTCGTTCAATTTAATTTGTAAGTTTGATTTTATACATACTGACAATTAAGATAATTTTTAGAGGTATCGGGTCACTACCCAGTGATCTGTAGAACTTGTCTGGGATGTACAATATTTTCTA
Organism: Eleocharis quinqueflora; assembly: GCA_964058865.1. Classification (NCBI taxonomy): domain Eukaryota; kingdom Viridiplantae; phylum Streptophyta; class Magnoliopsida; order Poales; family Cyperaceae; genus Eleocharis; species Eleocharis quinqueflora. Next base: position 158,009 of record CAXKVX010000074.1, on the reverse strand, counting down.
ATTTACATGAAAGTTTATTCATCCATCATCTCTACGACTAGTATGAAATGAGCAGTTGATATCGCATTACCTATAGGTGAATGTTGCTTTACATTTGGAATAACAATATTTTTTTCATTTTAATGACACCGAGAGTTTTTTTATTCAGGTCGGATGATAGATGTAGTCAAAATAATTAAACACTCGTGGACTGGACATACTTGCAATTACAACATTTTTTGCTTTGGAAAAATGTCTTCAAATGCCATACTTGCAAATGCTTAATCAATTTAAAGCATGTTTCACCTGAATTTCAAATTTTCCACACAAATGTGCGGCTTATTGAGAGAATTGAACAAATACAGTTGGTTTTTCACGTGAATAAAAAACCTCCAGATGTTGTGTGCATATCTATTTACACTCGATGTACAAAATTATACAACTAATTCTATTCAGGATTAAACAAGTTGCACAGCTTATTGAGATGAAGGAAATGTCAGATATATAGAAATATAAAAACATTTAAAAAGACTAACACCAGTTTCATAAATTAATCTAACCTTCAGTATGAAACAAATTTGACATACAAGAAAATGAAAAAAATTAGGAATATTAAATTCTAGACGTTTTGCAAACTAAAGTAAAACTTGTCCTCAAGCTGACATGAGAATAGCTAGTCTCTTGAAAACATATATATGCGGATGTCTCGTTGTAATTTTTTCACATAATTGAAGGGATAAGCCTTGTAATGTAGCCTTCAGCTGAGACCTTATAACCAAACCCACCATTTCTCCCAAAGCTTCCACATAAGATATCTGCACCTGATCAAAACAAAGATGCACCTAAATAGTAGGTTGAAACCACTCATAGAGTATTAGGTTCCTTTTTTATTCTTGAACAACATAGGGCATTGTCATAGCATACCATGATTTTAATAAAGATATTTGGGTCTGCATCAATAACATGAACACTAACGAAAAGACTAAATAAGATATATACATGCTATTCTAATAATATCATTGATCCATACCCAGCGATATTATATTTGGGTCACATTAGGTCTAAGTCCTTTGGTTATTTAGGTTCAGGCCAAGTAGGTCTTGACTCTGAACTGTTTGGATTTTTATGTGCCAACTCTATTTTAGAAATTTGAAGAAATTTTCAATTGCCCGAGTGGGTTCTCTAGAAACCAGAGTACAGTGTTTTTTACCAGCAAAGAACTGATAATACCATATCAATTCGTATTTTTTTCTCTACACCAGGAGCTAATAACCAGTCCATGTACACAAACCAACACTCAACAGGTCCAAGTGTCCAACTGATAAGTCGTGTAAACATGCTAGCACTAGGCTAGAAAGGTACTTTGATAAAGTACAGTATGTTAAAGTTTTGTTTTCAATTGAACTGAATTTGACCCACCATATTGAGTATGTTATGTATCATTGGCACAAATATTCTTCATAGAGTTGCACCAATTTGCATCATATTGCTATATTGCTGTTAAAACATATCATTTGCATGCAACTCAATTCTTAGCCAAGAAACATCAGTACAAGCAAGAATTTTACCAAATAATATTTGACACAAAACAACATCAATGGTGCCAACTGCGTCTGTTCAATTTGCGTTACTTCAGGACCATTTTTCACTAACTGCAAGTTATGAAAATTTACTTTTTGCATGCATTTATTCACCCAATATTATTTGGCAATTGCATACCAGAAGCATACAAGATGGCACTTTGGATTTTTTTTTTGGTTTCCCCATGCATGTACTGTCGCATTACTAGAATAAATGAACTGATTGTTGGTATTTAAACAAAGAAATTAGAAAGATGAATGATGAAGTGCATACCAGTAGGAAGAAATAATAGACTACCATATCAGGTACCTGTCATCCAGCATGTCCTACACCCTGACAAAAATCAAGAGAGAGAAAAACAGATGAGTTCAGAATCTAATATGGGCACATTTGATTTTTTTTTTAATGCGAATAGTAATTAAAAACCTTGTGGTTGAGAAGCAGGGATGAGAAAATAAGACCCTGAAAGATTAAGCAACGTAACACCAAGTTGCAATTTTAAAAATTGCAAGTGCTAGTAAAGGACATACAATATTTGAGGAAAAAGCCAATCTCATTCACAAACGAAGCTATATAAATCTCAGAAACCAAGGCAAACTGGTAAAATGAAATCAACAACATAGTAAAAGGGAAAACTTCAAGGAAGACCACAAAAAATGCACACACTACCATTTGAGTTGAAATATCACTCTTGCTCCCGCATATGCCCAAATTTCGAAACGGAAGTAGCATAGAGAATCAACGTGGAAAATACGATAACGAATGAAAAAAAAAAAAGTGCCGACAACGATCGGCATAGAAGAGGGGACGAGACGGAACCTCCAATTAGTACTGGATATTTCAGAAATTAAAAAGGGGAAGGTTTGAACACAAGTACGACGCCGATAGATGAGTAATGAGTTTAGGGTTTGTGTAGAGAAACAAAAGGGGAAAAGAAGAGGGGACGGAATTGATGTTTGGAGGGGGACGAAAAGACGACACAGTCATGCTCATTACCAAAAGTACCCTTCCGATTTTTTTCATGACCGGTTGTTAAAAAATGTGACATGCTACTTTATCTAATCGGTGACCGGCTGTAAGGTGAGGTGACCGGCTGACTGAATAGCATTTTTAATCAGAACCGTCGAATTTCTGATATCAACGGATCAAAATGGAAGTTAGAAAAACATGTTTAGGTGTATGTATTGAAGTAAATCCCAAAATATAATAGATCAAATCGTTGTGTAATGATTTCCAACCATCACAATGGTTCAAATCTCAAATTGAAAATCCAAGAAATTATGCAAGTTAAAAAATCCACATATCAAACCATCGTGTATTGAAATACTTGCTCACTTGCTTGACTTGTGTATTGAAATTGCCATCAGAAATGAAATTGTGCAAATTTACAAATGAAACTCTAGAATTTTAGAGAAACTCTATTGACGCCGTTCTAAGATCAACAAAATCAACTCATCCTTCCCCCCTTGAATAATTCAATTAATGCCTTGTAAGTTAATTAAGTCCTGTATCCTTTTCTAAGCAACTGATCATAGATTAATCCATGTAGTTCTAGATGAGATCATAGATATAAATTAATTAATTTTCGTCAAATACCTTCAAATCCGATATAATATACATTGTACACAACTACACACACACACAAAATATCAAAATTAAAACCTGTACGTCTCTCTGCAAACCCAACATATGCTGTCATCTTATAATTACAAACTATATAACAAACGCAAGAACACAAAACAAACTATACTAAACACAAAACCCAAACACAGACACAAAATTTCCATCTCAAAATTAACCATCTTCTTCCATTTGAAGTTAACTATGGGGAAACCAAAATGTCTTCCTGCTGTAAGCTGTATCAAGAATGCAATAACTCCGACACCGGCAAGAGATGTCCCGAATTCCGAGTCCGACTCCAATCAAGAACACTCGTTCTCTTTTCATGTTAAAAATGGCTCCAACATGCAAGGTAGCGAAAAAACAGAGGAAGATCAGCACACGGAAGCAGTGGTGATTAAAGAGACGAAAAAGGCGAAAATCAGCCGATCCGTTAGTTCAAGTAAAGGTACCGATGGGGTGCTTCTTAATCTTCATGTACCGGTTCCTCTGCGAAGCCCGTCCCATGTTGCGCACGACATGCCGCCTTTCACAATCGTAGAATTGGAAGAAAGGTAATTGATGATAAATTATAATTGACGATACCCATTTACATCAAATTAGTAAATAGGTAAACAATTTACATGTTGCAGTACGATTCAATAGTTGAAATCCTTCACCTCGCCTTCAGTGTTGACACTAAGCTTCGATCTGTTAATTAATTTTCATATCGTGTTTATTTTTAACTTAGATTAAGATTAGATTTATATATAGTTAACATTTTTCTTTTCTTTTTTTAATGTCCAGGGAAATGAAGTTCAGCCAACAGGGATGCTGGTCAACCTTTCTAAGAAGGTGGGAAAAAAATTAATAAAAGAGTTGAAAACCTTGTAGATATCCAGCAATGTTTTGTATATTTCAGGAGCAGTCTGTGCAAAATTTTCTCTTGTTAGAGAAGACAATTCGTCTATTCCTTCATTCATTTTTTTATATATCGAGCACTTGCTCTTTGCTCCATCGATACGCATGTTATTGTGATTGATACTGACTATCGATATGCATGTTATTGTGGATATTGTTTGAATTATTATGCACATTGTTTGAGTTATTATGCATTTTATTTTTATTGAAAAAATTATTACGCATATTAACAAAATAACATGTATAATAACTCAAATAACATACATAATTATTTCAGTACTAAAAAGTAATATGCATAATAACTCAAATAATATGCATAATAACTTAAATAACTCAAATAACATCATAATAACTTAAATAACTGAAAATTAGAGCATGCTCTATAACATAAGAACAATCACCACCTTTATGCTCCCCATTCTTAATTTTTGCTTCTACTTTCTTTTCCTTTCTTTCTTTTCTTACTTTCTTCTATGTACATAAATAATAAATGTTGTAAATATGGATCACTTTGGTGATCATTTTAATAAAACTTAGAAGCTTGACCTCTATTTTTTCCTCAAAAAAAAAAACTTAAATAATATGCATAGTAATTCAATATATTATAATATATGTATTGATATACGCATCAGCTCCAAAAAAATAAATGACTCCGTCTTGTGAATAGTTACTATAGTATATATGTATCATGAGATGCGAGTGTTTATTTTTTTATTTTTTATTTATTCATCTAAGTAATAGGTTATACTGTTATAGTACGTAACAGAGAAGATCGTCTGACTAAATAACAATATTTAATTATAAATACTTTTATATATTATCATTTGGATAAGCGTGCAAGCATCAAACTTTATATAAACTAGGCGGAGAGCTCGCGCTCCGCGCGAAAAACTACAAAAAAAACAACGCCAGAAAAAAAATTTCAAAAAATAAAAAAAACTTCTGCAAAAAAAAATTTTCCGGAAATTTTTATGAAAAAACTGTAGAAACAAAATTTCAAAACAAAAATTATGCTACAGTATTTTCACTGTAGCGAAATCATCTATCAAGTAATTAAAAAAATTATCAATTTATGAGCTTCTGCTCGGTGATAAAGATATACTTTTTTTCCAATGTTTATTGCATAAATATTTTTAAATTTTGGTAGATGACATTAATGTTCAATTTATGCCTTAACTAATTTGCTTAACACTTCTTTTGTTACAACAAAGATAATAATAAAAAATGATGACTTTCTATGATATTAACCCTGATAATATCCCTACAAGATCATTAGACCAACTCTAATAAATGCTCGTTCAGGTCCCGTTCGGTTGCTGTCCACCTACGTGGGAAAATAAAAATTTATTCAAACTTAATTTTTTTTTTCTTTTCCATTCAAACAGTAACTTTTCTGTACAAATCACATTTCTCATTTCTCACTGTCATCCGAACGAGACCTCAACAAGAAGCGCACTCGCTTCGCCTGCGATTATCTTGTTCATTGGATGTCCGTCATAAGTCACGCCGAGTTGTGATTTCAAACGTTCCATTTTTCTTCTTTTTTCTGCAAAAATAATTTGTTGTGAATGATCTACACAGTTGATCTGGTAAGCAAAAGAGACTGAAGTGATATGCAGTGAATGATCTACATAGTGATCTTTTTATCTACTACTATTTCTTATACAGTTATACTCGGCTGAAAACAATAAAACCTGATCTGATACCGGGTACACTAACTTGGTCAAAAAAGGCAAAAAGATTGGTAAAAAAGATACTAATAAATGAAGTCATTACCAATGCCAAGTAAAAAAATACTAATAATTGGTTAAAAAGATTATGTTGGTCGAAAAAATATGAATGAAATTCACTTTATTACACGCCGGTTGCGTGTTTTTAAATTCGTGTTGTGCGTTTAATTTTTTTTGCAAATAAAGTAAAACAGTTCCAGTCAGGAAGAAAGTTTATACACGCAAATTCAAAGTTGAGTGTTTAATTTTTTTTTTACAAATTTTTATACACGCTGGTGGTGTCAGCTGAGTTTTTAAAGCTTACACACACATATAGGTGGCAGAATTCAACCCGATCCGACAAATTCGTCCGATTCGGTCTGATCTGAATCGGACCAGATTCGATATTTTGATAAAGTCAAACTACACGAACCCGACCCGATCCGAACCGGGATGATCCGTAATCCGAGACAAAGGGACACATGAGCGACATGAGCCTGACCCGACCCAACTCGTAACCCGAGATGGCGCGACACATGATGACCTGACCCAACCCGTAACCCGAGATGGAGTGACACATGATGACCCGAACCCGACCCGACCCGATCCGACCCGACTTAACCTGATACAACTTGTAAATTGATCTAATCCTATCTTGCCAACATTATAATCTAATTTTACTAACAAATTAACTTCAAAGAAAGTCAAGATTTACTTGTACAATTCTAACGCGACCCAATCTTGTCCGATTGAACTTAAAACTCAAAATAATACTTAAAAGTTGTCGGTGCAATCCGACCCGAACCCGACCTGGTCTTGCCCGACCCGACCCAAGACCTGAAAGTTGTCGTTGCAGCCCGACCGGAAACCCGACCCGACCCGTCACCTGAAAAAGATCAACGCAACCCGACCCGACCTGTCCTCGCCCGACCCGACCCATGACCCAAAAGTTATCGACGCAACCCGACCCGAAACCCGACTCGATCCCAACCCGACTATTATAAACGATCAAACTAACCCGACCCGACCCGATCCCGCCCGACCGACCCGACTTGCCACCTCTACACACTCAACAACTCTCATATGAATATATATGTGGTATTTTTTTTAAACAAGGAAATATCATGCCTATACACGCATGTGCCGCCTGCGATAAGAGTATTTCTGAATTTTTTTTTCATGTTTTCTTACATATTTAATTATATATATTAATATCATTATTTAAAAAAATTACGACGCTATCGCGAATAAGCTTTCTGATTGTATCCTGGAGACATGAAAACAATGGCCTGGGCATAGAGTTCTCAAAATCGTGTCTGTGAGTCTGAAAACGACACGGAACAACACGGCACGATAATGACACGACACGATTAAGACACGACACGGGACACGGCACGGTACTGTTCACGTGCCGTGTCTTAAGCGTGTCGTGCCTTGGTTTCCTACTGTAGGACACGGCACGGCACGGAACGTTTATGAGGAGAGACACGACACGACACGACAAGAAAGCACAGAACGACACGAGAACACGCCTAGACACGGTACATTTAGACACGACACGACGGCACGACACAACACAGATAGACACGGCACGACACAGATAGACACGAGTAGGCACGAATAGACACAGATAGACACAGAAGTTCAAATTATTTTGAAATATTTTGCATTTATTAATTATTCTATTTTAAACTTTACAAATTTTAAAAAATAAACGTTTAGACACGAGTCACGACATAGTTAAGGCACAGTTAAGACACGACATGTTTAGACACGACACGTTTAGACACGACACGGTTTAGAGGCGGCACGTTTAGACACGACACGGTTTAGAGGCGACACATTTAGACACGACACGTTTAGACACGACACGTTTAGAGACGGCACGTTTAGACACGGCACGTTTAGACACGACACGTTAAGACACGACACGGTTAGGCACGGAACGATTAAGACACGACACATTTAGACACGACGTGCCTAAACGTGCCGTGTCTTAACCGTTCCGTTCCGATCCCTTCCAATTTTTGGCACGACACGGAACGACACGGTAAAAATAATAAAATATTAATCGTGCCGTGTTGTTTCGTGCCGTGCCAAGCTGTGTTTGAAACGGAACGGCACGAATTTAGAACACTACCTGGGCACATGCGCTACGGTTTGTATCCGACCGCGCAATACAGTAAAGCATGGGTTGACCAATGAATTACAACGAGTTGAGATTTGAAAGCATGATTTTTGAAGCAAATCACTATATATAGAAAAATAATAAGGTATAGGCTAACTGTCTCCAAATATCTGTTCCACACGTCCATCTTTCTAACTAATTTTCTAAAATGAAAAAGTCAAATATTCAAAAGCAGATAAAAATGAAAAGTAGCACCGCACACATTCTCCTGAACGTTTCCGCCATACACACTATCCTGAATGTTTTGCTCAAAATGCATGAAGTGCAGACTAAATAAAATAGTGTTCAGATTTAATAAAATATGTGTTCATACTAGTAGTTTCAAGTTTGTTTTTGTACTGTTTGAAGTTTGTTTTGCACAGAATGCATGTGATGCAGACTAAATAAAATTAGGATTCTGACTAAATAAAGCATGTGGTCAAACTGAATAAAATAAGTGTTCGTACTTGCTGCTTCAAGTTTGTTTTTGCACTATTTCAAATATGTTTTGCGCAGAATGCATAGGGTGCTGACTAAATAAAATATGTGTTCAGATTAAATAAAATAAGTGGCCATACTAAATAAAATATGTATTCACACTAGTTGTTTCAATTATATTTTTTTGTACTGTTTCAAGTCTGTTTTGCACATAACGCATGAAGTGCATGCTAAATAAAACATGTGTTCATATTAGTTGAAAAAAGTGTTCATACCAGCTATTTCAAGTTTGTTTTGTACAGAATGATGTGCAAACTAAATAAAATAGGTGTTCAGATTAGTTGTAAAAGATGTTCATACTAGAAATTGGTATGTACACCAGATAAGTTAATATGAACACTTCGAAAGTTAGTATGAAATCCAATAAAGTTAGTATGAACACTAGTAAAATTAGTATGAACACCAGAGAAACTAATCTTAACACTAGAAAAAATATATCAAAAAAGACAAAATAAGAATAAGACGAAAAAAAGAACGGAAGATGAAAATAAAAGACGGAGAGACGGAAATTAGAAGATTCTCAAATAATTAATAGGGAGGTTAACTGCAGCTTGTAAAACAAAAGGAGAAAGAAAAAAAAAGGAAAAGAAAAAGAAAATCATGCAAGATGTAACTGATCGTGGAATGCACCTGTGTTTGGTTGAAGAAAGCAAAGCGCGTGAGTTGACTATATCCGTAGAATCAAGAAAAACTGTCCCAACATATATGGATTATAAGAATATGACTTTTATAACCTTGTCCCAACATGACGTTATTTTCTTAGGAGAAACATACTGAAATTATAAAAGAGAAAATATATATGGATTATAAGCACCAAATAATTAACTGGAGCATCCTTTTCTAGTAACAAGTCAAACCATTATAAGCACCAAATATCAATAACCTTCTAGATCATGTAACATCTAATCAGTTAAATCTCTTAATTAAATGCTTCCGCAAACATATTAATACAGAGCGACACAATTAATAATCAATAAATATTCTAGACCATGTCACAACAGATCAGTTAAAAGTCAGTTGGTCCCAGATACTTTTATTTATTTGGTTTAACAAAAATATAACTTGATAAAATATACTCCTTTCGAAAAAAGAAAAGCTGGATTTTGAGGGTTTATTTGGCAATACTTGAAATAGCACTCTTCCGGAATAGCATATTACTCCAACTCAATTTTTGTCAAACGAATTTTAGTATGTGCGAAATAGAACAAATAATAGCTAAATCGGTATTCCAACCCATAGGTGAAATACCGGAATAGCAATTGTAAAATAGCGATTGTTATTTGAATATGTTTATTATTATTAGTAATTAACTATATTTATTATATTATAGCATTATATTTTATTTTAATAAATTTTAAAAATACATATATTATTATGAGTTCATATTATTTAATTATTTAATTTATCATCATCATCATCATTGTTGTTGTTGTCGTCGAGTCATTGATTATTATTATTGTTGTTGTTTTATTATATTATATCATTACTATTATTAATTTTATTATTATTATATTTTACCAAATAAAGCATGTTATTATTATTTTATTATATAAATGGATTTATTATTGTTATTATTATTTTTATATTATTATCATTATCAACATAATATTATATCACCATCAGTATTATTATTAACACTATATATATCATCATTACTATTACTTTATTTTATTAATTTAAAATATATATATATTATTATTTATTATTTTATATAATTAACTGTTATTATTGTATTATTTTTAGTGTCATTACATTATTATCATTATCATTATCATAATTCTCAATACTTGCACAATTCCAATTAACAAGTGTCAAACGATATTTTTGCTCCTTCGTGCACTCCTCTACCACTCTTCTAAAACGGCATTATACTATTTTTACTGTTTGAATTGCAATATTCCATTGATATTCCTTGATTTTCCAAATAGACAAAAACCTTATACAATATTTATCCTTGAGAGATCCAAAGTCTATGTCCATCGATGTCCATCGTGTCTATTTTTTGTTTCGAACTTATATTTCAAAATGTAAACCGTTAGATGTATTTTAAATCATCTTAAATACATGTCTATGAAAAATGATAAAGTTTCAACTTCATTTCAATGGTCATCAAGAGAGACGATTAAATCGTCTAATTTGGACCGTTGATTTTGATAGCTCTTGATAACTATTGAAACAAAATTGAAATAATGCAATTTTTTTTACACGACAATATGATATATATGAAATATTCAATCAATTAGTTTAATATTTAATGATTTAAAAAATATTTAATTAAAATCTAATTTAATGGGCACCGACGAGACACCAAAATCATAGGCATTTGATATTTTGATCCCTTCTCTTTATTTAAAATAATTATTTAATGAAAATTTGAAAATATTTTAGGACATATTAAGGGTAATGAAATCAGAAATCTGAATATTGAAAATCAGTAAAACACCTCTTGAATATTACTTCGTTGTATGCAGACAACAGTGTTCTCAATTAAGAAACCAGTGTTAGATTCAACAGCGTGACAATCACTTCTATGTTTTCTTTTTACTATTATTTACTCGGATTAAACACTATGTTGACAAAAAAAAAAGAGTGGAATTTTGGTTCTAGATTGGGGTCTACTTTGTAGGCTTGTAGCAACACTTAAAAATTAATACATCCGCACTTTTTAACCTTTATTTATCTCAGACATATCTATTGAAACTAGAAATTTCATTCAGCCGAACCGTCGCTTCTTATTTTTTTAAGAAGAAATATTTTGTATCAGAAAAAAAAATAGTATAATTATATTAACTACAATTTTATTGTTAAATAATATTATTTTACTGAAGTTAAAGATATAATAACAAATATCATATATTTTTCTTAAATTCTTTTGAAATCATGATGATTTATATGAAATGAGGACAGTGCGAACATTAATGACGTGAAATTAATGTTATTAATGATTTATACTAAAATTAATGATGTGTCGCATGTTTGATAATCTAGACACACGTACAATGCAAATTAATAGCAAAATGAAGTGTCTGAGTGTCAGAAAAATTGAATACGCCGACACTTAGCAAACTTTATATATAAAGTACAAATATGTTTATATTAAACCTCAAAATTATTTATATCTAATGTTACTGGAATTAAAATTTCAAAAGTCATACTTTTACTTCTTCTTTTTTAGAAAGAAGTAGAGTTTTTGTCCTAAGTTTTATTCAAATTCTGATCTAAAGTTTTTCAAGATTGAATTTCGAACTTACAATCTTTTTTTGAAAAAGCATTGTTTCTAACTACTAGACCAAAAGCTGCTTCTTCATACTTTTACTTATTCATCAAAGTATTTATCTGAAACCTTTTAGAAAAAAAAAAACTTGTGTTAATCCTTCGTATATTATACGTAAACAATTAAAATAACGTGTAGACAAATATAAATATATACTTTTGAAGTGCATGCAGATAATGAAATGCGAAACGAGAAGTGTATGAACAATTTTTGTCATTGATAATAGTTTAATTAATTGATTTTGTGGAAGTATCCTTTCTTCCTTGGCAGGTGATACCGTTAATTTAATTGGTTTATCAACTGATACCGGAAGCATTTTTCAACACGGTTTCAGTCTTTGCTACAACACATTCATCGCCTCATAGGATATTGGTTGTTTAAAAAGAAAAACCTAGAAGTCTTAGACGTGTCTCTGCTATGTTTGAAATTTCTTTGATAAAATTAATCATGATTTATAAAAAAAATATTCCATTGATTGAGAAGTCAACTTACTTGTACTAATAATTCAATAATGACATGAATATTTTCTCGCCTTTTCTTAAATCTTTCGACCAATTTTGTTACAATTTATTTGTATAAAGAATCAAATTTCAGCATAATAAAGCAGCAATTTTATTTCCTCACAGGACACAAAAAAAATTATCGCCTTCAAATAATTAAGTGCAGGATCTTAACCAAAATTGCCCTCTTATACAGGTATATGTTAAAATGATATTTGAAAAAAAAAAAATCTGATACTCTGTCACAGTTATAAGAAATTACAGTATATATTTGTCACAGTATATATATCCTAAGCTTCTAGATCAAGTCAAGTCAAGTTAAGAAATAACCCAACAGCTTAAAATCTGATATAGTCTTCTATACTTCGTACCACTAATCGACTAATTGTCTCTTTCTAGAACCTCCAATCGCACCCCTTATAAAAGTTATAAGCACCAACAGATACTGGAACAACACATAACATCATAACTAAGAGCACAAAAGGAAAAAAGAAAATCACTTCCAAAAGCTCAATTTTCTTGCAATTTAATTTCCATGGCAAAAGGAAAGTTTCTATACCGCTTGACGCATCGAGGCCGCAGTCTGAAATCTTCTAGTAGTATAAAGGACGTCGCAACCGAAGCTCAGCCTGATGTTATCAAGACTCATGAGGAGGTGCTCATGCTACTGAACAATTTCTCTGAAACAGAATCCGAGTCTGATCGGGAACTCTCGTTCTCGTTTCTTCTCAACAATTCATCGCCGGAGAAAGATACTAGTTCAGAGAAGAGAGGTAAAACAATGGAACAATGTAAGGAGGCGACGACGGTAGTGAAAGAGAAGAGAAAGAGGAGAATCAGCCGGAGCAGTTTTGGCAGCGGCCGTATCGGTGTGCTTCTGAATCTCCATGTACCAGGTTCTCTTACGGACTACAGCAAATCCCGGTCCGGCCGCAAGACGCCTCGTATAACTCTTGAAGAATTAGAAAAGAGGTACTTAATTACTAATTACTTGTTACATTTTTAATTCTATGCATGATAGCTAGATATATTACCAAATTGTAAAATATATAATCTGGTTAATTAATTAATTATACTTTTTTAAATACTCTTATAGGGAAATGGAGTTCAGCAAATATGGATGCTGGCCTGCTCTGCTTGGTAGGAAGCAGGATCACAATAAAATGCAACTTGAAGCAGTACCACAGTTGACATACTAGAAATAGAATCATGTGTAAATATCCGTTAAAATATTAACTATTCAGTATATACTAGTTTCTAGGAGGATATGTTACCTAGCTAGTGCCTAGTAGCCATGAGAGAGGATTATATACATTGCTTCATTCATTTATTTCTTATGAATAATGGCTGTTGCATTTAGATTATGTACATACTTAATATATATATATATATCTTCCATTTATGCTCTTCATTTATTTTGTTTAATTATTTTTTTTCAAGTGAAGCTAGTGCAAACTTAAGCTTAATTATCATGATGTAGTTTTATATCATACACGTCATATTATAAATTTCATACGCTTAACATAAAAAAAAATAAGAAAAATAGTCGGTTATTAAAAATGCAAATACTTTTATGTATGCAAACATTTACTGTAATAATAATTGTAACCAAGTATATATTTTTTTGTGGCAATATTTAAAATACTTATCGGATGAGTGGAAAATGCATTGATCTAACGATTATAGGCCTCTTCAATTTAATGAATTTTTAACTCATTCGATAAAATAGTATAAAAATTCTAAAAATTAGAAGTTCTGGTTTCTAAGTAGATTTTAGTATGATCAACGTTTCGTATTGATAGTTTGCACTTTGAAATTCGAGATATGTGGTTGTAAGTACGGTCGACTTGTCCTTGTGCAGGCACCACAGTCTCACTCATAATAATAATAATAATAATATTATTATTATTATTATTATTATTATTATTATTATTATTATTATTATTATTATTATTATTATTATTATTATTATTAGGCTATGATACTAATATAAGCACCAAGCTCTACCGAGCTTATAGTCATATCTCGAATCGGGATAATCTGAACCGTTGAAAATATTGTTCATACTAAAATCTACTTATTAACCAAATTTATAATTTTTAGAAAAAATTACTATTATGGATACAAAATTGAGTAATCTGACGATTTATAGACTTCTAAATTTAATTAATTTTCTACACATTCGATAAAATAATAAGAAATTTGAAAACATGTATAATTTTTTGTTTCCAATTAAATTTTAATATGGATAATATTTTCTAACTGCTCGGATCGTCTATTTGCATTTTGAAATTTGAGATATGATAATAAACACGGTAGAGCTCTGTGCTTATATAAGTATCATAACATAACTCATAATCATAATAATAATAATGATGATGATGATTATGAGGACGACGACGGAACAAAAGTAAGCTTAAAGGGAAACTCGTACTTCATGACTCGTTTAAGTTCGGTACGAAAAATACTCATAATTTACATATTTCATTTAGTTTGGATTTGTCTTACTTATTTCATATTAATTAGCTCGATTTGAGATACAATTTTCTATAACGTATATAGTTGTTGTAATAAATTTATTTTGTGATTGATCTTCGTTGATTTGTCTTATAAATTTTGATCTTAATTTAAATTGTGAACTTTTAAATTTGTCTATTTTTTTTGTAATTTGTACTTGATGTCATAGATTAAATTATAAATAAAACAATTCGTAATTTCAATTTGTATGTTTACTTATTATCAATTAATTATTTGGCCTATCCAAAATTGCAAGGGCGGACTCAGGTTGTCCCAGGGGCAAGTGCCTCCCTGAAAAAAAATTACAAAATAATTTAGTGTATTTGTGCGATTTGTCAAATTTCTTTGCGAAATAACTATGTATATTTGAAAATCTGTGTTATTTTGCCCTCCCTTGACGAAAATCTTGAATCCGCCCCTGCAAAATTGTATCAGGATGTTATTAAGACTTATGCTCAGAGGTTTGGCATCTGCTTGATATTTTTTTATGAATGCATCCTTATAAAAAAAAATATGGATAGAGATGTAAATTTAGACATGAATGCTCCATCAGTGGCGGATCCAGAATTATGATCAGGGGTAGGCACTACTTACTTATAAAATATAACTTCGTCAAAATATTGAATACCATAGTAATTAAAGAGTATGGTTTATTAGGGGATATTTGTTTTTTTGCCACTATAAAACTTGAAAATTGTCAAAATGCCACTCAGAATTTTTTTTGTCAAAATGCCACTATCAGTCACTTTTTGTATAGAGATCGGGTGTCAATAGTGACATTTTGATAATTTTTTCTGAGTGGCAATTTGACAATTTTCAAGTTTTATAGTTACATGTAACTAATTTTCTCTTAAATATTAGAAAATTAGATATAACTATAATATAATAACCACCTACAAAATTAAATCAAATTGATGACGTTAAATCGAGCCGACATACCCTAATTTTTTACAAGGTGTATACCTTCATTCAATTCAGCATATTTCTCACACCGACATAGTAAAACATCGACTGACAAGGTTCAAAATAAAAATATCATCTAATAATCAAACAATAAGAATTAAAGTAATATCAATTGATTAACCTCGGATAAACCGAACTAGAAGCCTAAGACCAATATGATCATATTGAAATAAAACTCAAAATGACATTTTTTTTTTGTTAGATAGACAAAGTTGTGTAGCAAAATTACTTTTGCTTATT
This sequence comes from Eleocharis quinqueflora, assembly GCA_964058865.1. Lineage (NCBI taxonomy): Eukaryota > Viridiplantae > Streptophyta > Magnoliopsida > Poales > Cyperaceae > Eleocharis > Eleocharis quinqueflora. The sequence continues at coordinate 142,061 of CAXKVX010000074.1, read as the reverse complement.
TATGAAGTTGAGCAAAGATCACTTCACATTTAGTACTTCAATTGGTCGATTTTTATTGTATTGTTATTTTTATTATATTTCAATCGGTAAATGTTTTTAATGATAAAATTTGTTTGTTTGTCATTTCTTTTTAGCGTTAATATTTTATTTTTAATAATAAGTGAATCATATATCTAAGTATGTATAGTATTAACAACTGAATGTCTGAAGCATATATCCAAGTGTTATGATACATTTAACAATTGAAACAAGTTTAGAATGAAAATTTGCATCTATTTTGACATTGAAGTATTCGAGTGTGGGAGGATTTGAGGGACACGCCGGACGCTAACAACGGAGGTTCGACGAGGCACACACGATCACAACTCGCAAGTTTGGGCTTAGCCGCTTAGGGTTAGGGTTCGAGGCTTCGAGCCGACCGTGATTTGCGACTTGGGTCAGAGGGGAAGAAGAGAGGGACGATCCATCCAGAGTATTTAAGTCTGCCGAAAATAGCATTTGCAAAGCGAGCGAAGAGAGGATCAATGATCTTAGTTTGAGCCAGAAAATACTGAATGAGTCTGAAGCAGGAGTAGACACACTATTAATCCAAGGGTAGACATCATATTGAATATCATTGAGTGTATGACGAATTTTAAAATTCAGGAGTAGGCACGTGCCTACCCATGCGGAATGCTACATCCGCCCATGGCTCCATATTTGCATGATTTAACTTATGCTAATGCTAATGGATCAGTATGGACCAGATACTGTCTGAGACATCAGACATCATTGGGACCCTCACTAGTACAACGAAGGTCAGAAACTCACTAAAAGCAATAAAGATTAAAGACATTCTCTGGCGAGTTGATAGGCATTCATTGGAAGGTGAATTTTCAACTTACATACAGAGCAATGATGACAGCGTGGAAGCTTCCAATTCTGACACCTGGCACAATATCTTATGCCAGTATCAACTGACGCTGGGTCTCCCACCTCATAAGCATCATGTCCATTTGAAAATTCGGATGGAACTGTGATATCCTCTTCAAATGGAGGTCTCCAGTCATCCGGTACCATACCAGGGTCAGAAAATACAACTCTTAGGTAACACCATATTACCATTACAAGCTAAAATTGGGAGTAATAATCCATTCCAGATAATTTAACCAATTAAATAACACAAATAAAAGAAGATGGTGTTTGTAAATAATGGCTGAATTGGGTTTCAATTGAAATCACAAATAGGCATTGTACTATGGACACTCATAAATGTTTGTAAATTACAATGTGTAACAATGTAAAATGATTCAATTACTTCAATTTACCAAGAGATGGGAAAGGATGATGATGAAGAGAGGGATAGCCGCTACAAGAGGTATGATGAGATAACCTAGGTCATGTTTGATTGTGAAATAATTTTAATTCGAATTAAATTACTTATTTCAAGTTAAGATAGAATAAGTTAATTATGTTTGGTGAATTAAGATAATTCACCTAAATAGATGAAGTAACTTACTTCGAATTAATTTAAATCTTACTTCAACTTATTTCATCAAATTTACTTCACGTTTGATAAATTAAACGTAAAATAAAAAAGTTAATTCACCTCTTACTTCACAATTAAACATAACCTGAATAGCCTGAATGGATTCACGGACCAAATAGATAAAATTTGAGCGGATGAATCTCGTGACTAGAAAAGAAAGAAATTTTTTTCGCACACCGAAACGGCGTTTACTTGTCTGTTCCACTGTTCCACAAAAAAATAAATAAAAGATTGTTTGGAACTTTGGATACACCTCAACCGTAACAGCAGAAAGCCAGAAACTGTTTCCTAAACAGCACTGTTCCGAACCAGTTAATCACCGCCGTCCATTACATCAAACACGTAAACCAAACCCTAACCGGCTACCGGCCTACCGCATCGCCTTCCCTTCTCATATCTGATTTAATTTAATTTAACACAATACAAGCACGGTAACGTCAAAAAAAAAAATACAAGCACGATGCTCGAAAGAGACAGCGATCCTCTCTGCTCCGCTGCATTGATTCTCCATCGTACCTCCTCTCCGACAGCGCATCTATAATCTCGGTAATTATTACTTGTGAATTTCCATTGAACAGAGATATCACATAATATAATTCGATGTAATTGTAAATAATTAATTAATTAATTAATAAAAGTTGCACGGGAGTGCCGAGGATACAGCAGTAGCAGTAGCAAGTAGTTCTTTTATACTAAATAAATAAATAAAATCCGCTCCAAGCTGCTTTAGAGCGCACTTTCTCCACTGAAAAAAGACAAAAAAATGTCTCTTTATCTGACCTCAAGTGCCACCGCAGCCTCAAGCTCTCTTCGAACCCTCTTTTCTCACCGCCGCTTTCTCCACTACCGTTCCCAGGTTTCTTCCCCTCCTCTTTCTCTCTCTCTCTCTCTCTCTCTCGCTGTATCTTCTCAGTTTTAACCTTATTTTGTGTTGCTCTTGCTTGATTCCTTTTTAATTTCATTATATCTGCAGAATCGGTTGTTCTTGTCTTGCAGTGAAATCCCTTCATCTCGTTGTTCCTTGGTTTCTGTTAGAGCCATGGCTGGAACACAGACCGATTACCAAGCTACTGTATCTTCTGGTTCCACTGGTATTTTTTTGCTCCTTTTCTTGTTTTAACATAAATCTTCCCATCACATTTTGGCTTTTTCATGAAAACATACTATCTTTTTATTATGTTCGGAATTATGATAAAATTTTGGCTAGCAAGTAAAATGAAGCTTTATTTATGTTGCATATAAGCTTTTTTTGGGAAAAAATAATTCTGTGATCATTTTGCTCCTTTGTACTTGGATTTAATAGGTACAAAACAGGCATTGATATCATTGTCGGATAAGAAGGATCTTTCTCTTCTTGCAAATGGCCTGCAAGAGCTGGGGTAATTTGTAAATACACATACGTACATACATGATACATACATACATACGTACATACGTACGTATGTACGACAGAAAGTGCGGTATACCCCCCCCCCCCCCCCTGTTTCATTGAAACAAATATGGTGTCCTTACATCAGAAGGAGTCGTCACTATATCAAACAGCTGATAGAAAGCTAATATAGTTCTAAAACGAAACTAAAACATTCAGTAAAAAGCAACATAACATGTATCTAATCAGTAAACAAAACTAAACATGTGATACGTACGACAGAAAGTGGGGTATACCCCCCTGTTTCATTGAAACAAATATAGTGGCCTTACATCAGAAGGAGTAGTCACTATATCAAACAGCTGATACAAAGCTAATATAGTTCTAAAATGAAAATAAAACATTCAGTAAAAAGCAACATAACATGTATCTAATCAGTAAACAAAACTAAACATGTGATCTAACACTAAGTCTTCTGCTAACTAGAAAGAGACAGCATTCAGTTGAAGAATATCGGTTTCTTGTCCAGACAAAGCTTCCACCATATTCACCATATTGCTCTTTATCTCTACCATCCCTTCTACCTCTTAAGTATGGCTGGGGATGTAAATACATATTTTATTAAGGGTGTAAAGAAAAAAGAATGTAAATTTAGAATGCTTATGTCGATTATGATAAAGCGATTAATATATTATGCTGGGTGTTTTCTGTTATACGAACAGTCATACTGTGTTCCTGTGTATAGTATTTGTTCAGCATGTTCTTCCATGAGTCATTTGATCTCAAAACAAGGGTGAATAAGTTGCTGGTATCAACTGATGATGGTGTACCTCTCTTATCATTACAGTTTACTTGTAATAGGTATACTATTGTTTCAACTGGGGGAACTGCTTCTGCTATAGAAAAAGCTGGAATCCCTGTCACTAAAGTTGAGCAGATCACGAATTTCCCTGAAATGGTAACTTCTTTTAGCAATTTGTATTTTACACATGCAAAAAAAATGCCAATACCTGGAATATTTTTTTTCTTGGTTAACTGTTCTTGTTTTACAGCTAGATGGAAGAGTAAAAACTCTACATCCGAGTATACATGGTGGCATTCTTGCTAGAAGAGATCAAAATCATCATATGGAAGCTTTGAATGCTCATGGGATTGGTATGTACCAACCAGTCCACATACATCATTATTTTCTGGATTTTAGATATTTGGTTGGTCCAAACTGTTCCTTGCAATAATTGGTTGACTCTCAGTGTTCTGATTTATTCTTTGCAGGGACATTTGATGTGGTGGTGGTGAATCTTTATCCTTTTTATGATAAGGTTACTTCATCTACTAATATCTCTTTTGACGATGGAATTGAAAATATTGATATTGGTGGACCCACCATGATTCGAGCTGCCGCCAAGGTCATTTTTCTAGCTTTTCCTTTCATATTTACCTAGTGAATGTTGTTCTGGAGGTGCATTTAAAAAAAAAACGATTGGTCTTCAATGCTGAGAGCTTGTCTATGCAACAGAATCATAAAGACGTGTTGGTGGTGGTCGATTATAATGACTATCCTGGCCTTTTGGATTTTCTAAAAGGAAATCAAAGTGACGGTGATCAATTTCGTAAAAAACTTGGATGGAAAGCTTTCCAACATTGTGCCTTGTATGATGCAGCTGTTTCTGAGTGGCTATGGAAGCAATCCAGTGGAGGTAAAATTTCAGACCCTAAACTCTAACACTATGCTTGGAAGGTCAAAAATTTCAGGACTATACATATTCACTTCTGTTCTTGCTTTGGTCTACTCAATCTTTATTGAAGATGACATTGAATTAAAAAACCTTTACTTGTTTTATTTTCTTAAATTTGTAGGAGACATCTTTCCACCTAGCTTTACAGTTCCATTGTCTTTAAAATCGACGCTTAGATATGGAGAGAATCCACACCAAAAGGCTGCATTTTATGATGATAAGAGTATTTCATTGGTGAATTCTGGTGGAATTGCTACGGCTATTCAACACCATGGCAAGGTCAGTACTTTTAATGTGATGTGTGTGTTGTTATTTGAAGTGCCAATTTGTTTTATTGTTGAACATGGCAAGGTCAGTACTCATTGCCACTGTTCCATGAAGTGTTCCAAAATTTTCTGTAGTTATCAAAATTTCAGAAAGTACATGTCCTCCTCATTCTTTTGAAAAGGTCATTAGCATACAAATTATGCTTAATCATCTGTTTCTTTCCCTAGAAGCAAGGCTTTCTAAAGAAATAGGTCTAGATGTTCTTTTCACAAAATGTGATATGCAAGTTTTTTTAAAATACTCCCAATTTTAAAAAGGACATGCATAATGCTTATATCACGAAGTTGACTTTCAAATCTTAATCTTTCTCTTTTGTCTTTATAATCTTTAATTTAGGAGATGTCATATAACAATTACTTAGATGCTGATGCGGCTTGGAATTGTGTGTCCGAGTTTGACGCACCCACATGTGTGGTTGTGAAGCACACAAACCCATGTGGGGTTGCTTCAAGGAAGAACATTCTGGAAGCTTACAGGCTAGCAGTCAAGGCCGATCCTGTTAGTGCTTTTGGTGGTATAGTCGCATTTAATACTACCATTGACGAGGTACTCTTTTATTTACTGTCTGCACAGATAGTTCTTTAAAATAATTAAAATGCTTACTGTAAAATGCTTCTTATGCATTTGAACTACAATATTTTCTACTCTCTCACAAACACATACTTATGCCCTTGCACTACTAGTACATGCGTGCAAGCACACACACACAAAGAGAGATGGTGAGAAAGACCATCTTAAGGGAGGGAGAAAGACCATCTTACCCTTCTCTCTAATCCACTGAGCACCCATACAGGATCTTGCAAGAGAAATCCGTGAATTTCGAAGCCCGACAGATGGTGAGACCCGGATGTTCTATGAAATAGTAGTAGCACCAAGTTATACACCAAAGGGACTGGAAACCCTCAAAGGCAAATCAAAGACTTTGCGAATCCTCGAGGCAAAAAAGACTGGCAAGGGATTACTCTCTCTGAGGCAGGTTGGAGGTGGCTGGCTGACCCAGGAATCTGATGATGTGACCCCACAAGACATCTCCTTCAAGGTCATGTCTCAGCGGGCCCCACTGGAGGAAGAGCTATCTGACGCTAAGTTTGCTTGGCTCTGTGTGAAGCATGTAAAGAGCAATGCCATTGTCATTGCCAAGGTTTGCTTGCTCATTTAGACTACAAGTTTAAAAATTTTGGCCTTTGGAGGGGGGAAAATGGGTGCAACCTTGTGTACATTTCTTATGTGAAACAAAATACATTAGCATGGTAGGAAAATGAGAGTTGCTAGATTAATATGTTGTAAGTATATACTTGTATATTGCTGATTTATAATGGGAATGAATCTTTCTTACAGATAAAAGCCACTGCTATTTAATGAATTAATACTGATAATTTTGGTTATTTTACAGAATAACTGTATGCTGGGAATGGGAAGTGGCCAGCCGAATCGATTGGAAAGCTTACGCATTGCTTTTAGAAAGGCTGGTGAAGAAGCTAAGGGAGCTGCTTTGGCTAGTGATGCATTCTTCCCCTTTGGTACTTCTTTTGTTATTACTCTTTTTTTTTACTTGCAAAAGACGCACACTGCTGTTCACCATTTTCTGGAAAGAGATTTGCAAAAGCACCTGATTTTTGGGGACGACATGATTTAGCTAAGTGCTCGTTTTATCTTTTTATCTATTTATTTCTTGGAGAAATGTTCCATGCATTATATTGCCAATATGTTGTTTAATATGTAACAAGGGTTTGCAGTACAGGAATTAAACAAGAAATAAGAGGGGATTGGAACAAGGGAAACTTAATACCGAGAAATTATACTCAATGCCCCCATTGTAAGGTTTTAACAAGTATTAAATATGCCGGGCTTTGCCAATGGAGCAATATATTGAACTTTATTTCCTATAGGACCTACTTGTTGATCACTTCAATGATAGTTGGTGTTTGGAAGATGAACCTTTGGTGCTTTGTATGCTGGTATATATTTCTTACGGTTCTTTTCATCATAACCAAATTCTGACTTCGAAAATGGTAAAATTGCAGCTTGGAATGATGCTGTAGAAGAGGCTTGTCAGAATGGAATTGGTGTCATAGCTGAGCCAGGAGGTAGCATTAGAGACAATGATGCAGTCGATTGTTGCAATAAATATGGGGTTTCTCTTGTATTCACCAACATTAGGCACTTCAGGCATTAATTAAAGGCTTTCGACCCATAATTGAAGAATGCAATAAACTATGAAAGAGGTACCATCATGAAGTATTGGGAGTCGCAAAATAAAATGAAGCTTACAATTTTGGTTTCTAATAGTAAGCATCAATGTTTGTAGAAGAGTACTGTAAACCCTATTGTTTCAAACATCGAGTTTTGTGCTGTATAATTGGATTTTAGCTTGTTTCCCTGAACTTCTTGCCTAGGTTATTTTCATGACCTTTTGGTCTCCGTCACTTTGCGTTCTGTGAGCTTTATTTCATAATAAAATGCATATATAATTTTCCTCTATTGTTTAGGATGGTATGTTGAGCTCTCTATCTTTCATGAAATTCACATTTCATGAAATAATTCGTATTACGAAATAGCAATCGAATGGTTTATATGATTCTGAAATTTCTGTGTGCGAATTTCAAAGTTATATAAACCATTTGATTGTTATTCAATTTAATTAGATCCAAAATTTTCTGTCCCAGCCCACTGGTTTGAAATCTATGAAGGTAAGAGCATCTTCATTTTTTTAAATGATGAAATCTATGAAGGTAAGAGCATCTTCATTTTTTTAAATGATTGAAGTTTCTAATATAAAGTGATAGTTTTTAAATGAGTTTTAGATACGTAGATGAATATTTTAAATGAGTTTTAGATATGTACTTTTTTAAGAGTTCATGAACTCCGAATCGGTCTCTAAACCGTACAAAATACCCATGCAGCAACAAAAACATAATCGAAGTGTTGCCGCTGTTGCATGCTCTTTTTGGTTTTGATTCATCAAAGATATGATAATCCATCAAACTCAAGCCTATCCTCTCTCTCTCTCTTCCTTTTTTGAGAATTTGGCAGAACCTGCCAAGGGTCTATCCAGCTATCCTCTCTCTCTCATACGGTCATACCGCGCTTCATTCAAACTATTATTGCTTAATAATAATAAATTTGAGTTGCTTGGCACCTAACTCAGAAATGTCCCACGTGTAGCTACAAATGTTTCAACATAAACACCCGGCGTTATTATCTTTCCTCAAATTAATATATATATATACGTCTCATAGAGACAATACGGTAGCAACTTTACTTTGTTAATCTGTAACTTTTCTAAATATGAGGAAGCAAAATATTCTAGGAGAATTAACTCTGAGATATATTAACCTCCAGAAAATTATGTACCTACGTTACCTATGTACCAGAAAATCAGAAGAAAATTTTGTCTTCTTCGATTCATAAACCATTTTTGCAATTGACACCCTCAAATAAAAATGACTCTTCTTTACCTTGTGTAAAGAGAAAATCTGCTATATTGAAAAATATGACTCTTTCTTATCTTGTGTAAGCCAGTTTTGCAATTGACACCCTCAAATTTTAACAATCTATTATAACAGTCACCTGTCTTACTAAGCCTGATAGGAGTAAAAAAATGAAATATTAGTTACTTATGAAATCACATATAAACGCCGACAGCCTTCAACGCCTTCTACAGCCTTCTACCAGCACTTCTTCTACAACCTTCTAAGTTCTATCCTTCAATCGCCTTCTACAGTCTGTCAGCACGTGAACTGCCTTCTACAGCCTTCGACGAGCCAGAGAATTAATTGCTGCTGGAGATGAACACTACGCTGCTAGAGAGGAAAACTATACTGCATATTTCTTCAAAAATAATAATTAATTGAAAAGAAGAAGAAATAAAAAAAAAAAAGAAAACTGCATGAACTTGTCAAGTTTGTAGACTCAACACGTTTCACTTAGCTCGTCGCCCTTCCACGTGTGATCTTTTTGGTGTCGTAGCACCGCCTCTTCCTAGTATATATAGATATATATAGCTAAATTTTTGTACAAATAAGAAATTAAAGAAACAATCTGTAAGCTTCTCGTTGAATACCTCTTTTATTGAATTCATATTTTTTCTTGAAATTATGGATTTGAGGAAGGCGATTGTGTACGCCCTTTTTGTGGTTCTCCTCTTGTTGGCTTCAAGTGAGATTAAATTTCTTCTCTTCTTTTTTTTTTTTTGAAAAAAATTGTCCTAAGGCAGGTTGTGAGCACAATATTATCGACTGCCTTTTCGTAATTGCTTCATCATAAATTAATAGTATAATTTCAATCTCGAATTGGGTATCTGTGGCAATTAATTAATGTTAGTGAATTCTTTGACATTTTAGTTGTCCTACTTTTTAGGCTTATAAAAAAACTTATTACATGAAACATGCTCAGAGTAAGTGAACTAATTAAAAGGAACAAAATAAGAATTTGAAATGAAACGACAATGGACTCTGAACTATGCATTCAAGTCTTCAAGTATAATCAATTTCTATTATATGTATGTATAGAGGAGACGTGCCATGGAACTGAGGCGACCAAGATGTGCCGACGTGCGAGCTCGGGCTTCAAGGGGCTATGCTATGTCGATGCCAACTGCGCACAGGTGTGCATGAGTGAAAAATGGGGCGGGGGCAGCTGCCATGGCATAAGGCGTCGTTGCATGTGCTATAAACCATGTTAAAATAAACTATACATGCTTCTAATGTGTGTTTATTGCATGCTTACTAATAATGCTGGATATGAACAGTTCTGTGTAATGCTTAGTTGAAAATAAACCCTCCTTGTTTTGCTGAAAGTAAGGGGGTTTCTTTGTTCCTAGTTTCATGTGTTGATTTTCCTTCGAAAGGTGTTTGGCATCAAACTACAGTGAAATAAATGATCCTCATGTATTTGTTCGTCTTTTGATATTTGCGTTTGGATGCTGCTTTATTTTAATTTCTATCACAATTTATTCCGAACTAAACTTTAAAGTTTAAAGTGATAAACGAGCAGATTGTTTTCAAATATAAATAATTTCAATATGGTTTTAATTACTAGTAGAATGAGGCTCTTTAAGAAACGGAGAAATATCTACACAAATATATTTATAGAACAAATATAATTCTCCCTTAACCTTACACGTCCTAGTAGAAGTCCTCTACTAGAAGAATAAAATAAAATAATTAAGCTCCTAGTAGACGTTTTTTACTAGAAGAATAAAACAATTAAAAACAATTAAGGTTTTCCTCAGTTTTGTTCCGTTCTACTAGAAGAATAAAACAATTATTGGTAAATTAGATCACATTTAAACTTGCAATAAGATTATAGCAAAAAATTTAATACAATGATTTGTAGCGTAATTAGTGTAAAAATTAATATTTTTTATATTAAAATAATAAAATTTATGTATTGTTGTCTGAAATTTTTATATTTAAATTTGTTAAAAGATTATTGCAAAAAATTTAATATAAAAGTTTGTAGCAAAAAATAAAAACTTATAGTAATATACAGACATGAAGGCGACAAACAAAAATAAAAGTTTTGTAGCAAATTTAAATATAAATATTTTAGATATAAATATAAAGATATGTAAGAGAGCGAACAAAACAGGTTGAAACTAGAGCGGACAGAGCAGAATATTGATTGTTTTGTCTTTTAGTGAGAGGGGCGAGAGGGGAACGGTTAAGTGAAAACTGTGGGTGTTATGACCATGATGAGCAGTAACTGAGGCATTGTTCTAATGAAGTTTAGCTATTAAAGTAGACATTTGTAGTTTAGAGAGAGGTGGAGGGGGTACAAATAGGTTTTGGCTCAGGAGAATACAAATGGATTTTGACATGTGTAGAGATGAATAGGAGTTGGTTGGAGTAGAAGATCAAAGAGAAAATGATCAAATCATCATTGAAACTCTGACTTCACCGGAAAGTGCGTGCGCCTTTACCGGAGAAATCGGGTTCACCGGAAGTCGCCTTCTGCCTTTTTGCTTTTATTTACTTTCGTTTTGCATGCCCTTGCAAATAATTTTTTAACTTAAATTTAACTAATGACAGTTGGTAATCAATAATTGCTCGTCTCGATTAAGAAAAATAATAAGTATTTTTAACATATAAAAATTAAAATTATGCAAAATATTATGAATTAATTATATCTTGAAGTGTAGAAAAGAAATGTTTGTTCGACAAGATTATCCTTTGCTGTGGATTCGCTAGATTAGGACAGAAAATAAGTATGTTTATAATATATTTTCTGGTTGACAATTTACAACCCGCAGTGATTAATATTTGACTTTGTCATTCTATGTACTCATTAAATTAAATTGACAGAAAAATATGCTCAGATTAGAATACATTCAAAGCTTGATTGGATTAAATTTAGTGTAAAATGAAATAGATGTGTATCGGTTTCTACTCCATTCTCCTTCCCAGTTTCTCTGAAATTTGGCAGAACAAAAAATATGTATAGAAATTTGGCGATGGGGGCAAATTCACGGTTCCTTTTCTTGTGATAATAATTCAAAATGACGATTTTAATAATACTTTTTTCCAAATAATTCAAGAAACAAATATAAAAATATTAATTTATAGACATGTTTGACATCAAGATTTTTAATACCTGCATGAAACAGCATCATATTTTATACAAATAATATATATTGTGATTCATATTTTAAACGCCACAATCTTAAAATTATAGTTAGGTGATCATGTAAATATTGTAATATATATTTATAATCACTATCACAAAAAAGAGATCTTCCAGCGGTTAAATTTCACCTTGTTAACGGTTATGAACCTGTTGTTGTCTAAGGAGTCGCTGAATCATATAAAGAATTGTTGGCAAATATATGTTGCCGAAGAAAAAATAGTAATTTAATATTCGAGATAAGACAACGGTTATTTAGTAAATAACCGTTGACAAGAGGACCTGAGTTAACAGTTATTTAATAAATAATCGTTGCTTTAGATCTTTATATTTAAAAAATATTTTATAAATGACTAGTCAGATTTGCTAGCAAACATACTATTTAAACTGTCACAGATACTTTAAATTATAGACAAAATAAATAACACATTTATATTGTATATAACATGCCACATTACAATCTATGATCACTATAAAGAAAAAAACAATATACAAATAAAGCATCTAACTAGAAAAAATACAAAAAGATAGCTAAAACGATGCAATTGTTATCTTAGCAACACAATGATATAAAGGCGGGTATCTCATGTTCGATTCTTATCAAGAAATTGAACTCCTCTTTTGCAATATACGACATACCTAACTTCGGACTCAGTTATGTATAGGGATTCAGTTTTCTGGTAAAAAATCTAACAGAAGATGCCCTTTTAAATTGCTTTTGAGCTAAGACATCAATTGCATTAAAGTAGAAATGAAGGAATTGACTTAGTCATAGAATTGCGAGCCTGGAATTTATGAAGCTATATAGACAAACCGTGCATTTCTGTCTAGATTTGGCTTCATTTGAACTCATTTTATAACCACAAGTGGCTCGTATGCTTTATATGTACTAGAAACTCTGTCATGCAATACCTCTCGCAAGAAACCCCTACAAAAACACATAAATACAAACTCTTGGACAAAAAAATAGTTAATACATTCACATTAAATGTCAAAGGAAAAGTAGATTAAATAACATTTTCTATTAGAATGAATAACCGATGAAACACCTCAGTTTCATCAAGTATCATGATAGGGGCGAAATAAACATTCTCTTGTTGGATTTTTCACCCTATCAATTATGCTTTACCTACAAAAGTGTTGTAAATAATTTTAATTAGCATATATCACCATGTCATGTTACGCTAAAATAATAAAATACTCATGTATACTCTTATCAAACTCTAAATTCTAAATAACTATTTTTTGACTATTTCAAACCATTAACAATTTAATTTATTTCTTTATAATTTAATTATTTCTTATCAAACCCTATAACATAAGAATCAATTTCTTATCAAAGCCTTAACCCTAAATTCTAACATTTTAATTATTTCTTAACAATCTAACAACTTAGCATCAATTTTGATCCTTATATTCTTTTTTGTTGTTGGCAAGCAACCCATGATACCATATCTGTTTTGTATGTTATCACATACTTACATCAATAACTATTTTGCATAATGATAATCTTTTGCATAATAAACACCATGTTTTTCACTCCTTGCAGCAATAATGAATACCAAAATAACGAAATAAAAAATTACCTTAAAGAAGAGGATACAATAAAGTGCGACGAGATGAGAAAAACACGACAAGGCTCCTCGGTGAGAGGAGAAAAATACGAGACTGGTGGTGGACATAAATGATCTGGCTGAGTCGGTTATTCTCATGCCCATGACGTCTGCGAGAGGCAGAAGAAACAAGAGGTGTGTGTGATAGAGATCGTTGATAGCCTCCACACTTCTAGCAGATCAGATCAGCTAGAGGTGTGGAAGCTAGCGACCAAGTGAGGAAGAGAGGGCATCATAGAAGTTTGAAAAGTTTTGGAGGCAGCCATGTGGAAGAGACATATAGAGAAAGAGTCGTCAAATGCCCATTTAAGATAGAGTTGGGAATAAATAAGGCAATGATTATTTAAAATAAATGTTAGCGTAGGCTACGACGGTTATTTGAAATAAAGTTGTCTTAAAATTTTGAAAAAAAAAATAATTTTGTAAAGTAAGACAACGGTTGTTTTTAAAGAACCGTTATCCTCATATATTTTTTTTGCATTTCTGCCAACTATATTTAATAATTTCTTCAGTAATCGTTGTTTTATGAATTTACTAAATCTCCCATCTATTCTTGTAATCAATTATTTCTTAATAAAAAACGACAGTCTACCACCATGACCTGTATCATGTGATCATGTCACATATACGAAGAAAAACAAAACTCAATGTCAAAAGAAAATAAGTTGGCATGGTACAGTTATATACCGCCAGATAGAAATGAATTTATTTATGAAGATGCCTAACTTATGTGATATGTGATACCGAAAAACCAACTCTAAAATGTTTTTAAATAAATTTAGTCTAATTTTAAACATGGAAACGACAAAACACACCTCATCCGAACAGAATTTCAAATAATTGACGTGACCCATCAACCGATATATTTGGTGGATTATTCATATATCTACGTTATAAATTAATGTATTAGATCGTTTATAAATTATAAGAGTATTTTTATTTCGGAAATTGTCTAAAAACAATACTTTACGTTAATAATTTGACAAATTTATTTAAACAAAAGTCAACAAATTTCTAACTTTAGAAAGTATTTCTTGAGATAATGATAACTTTTTCATCATAAAATGAGATTTTTAATCACACTGACGAGATTTGTCAGACAAATTGTCTAATGTAGACAGTAACATTAGCTAACATCAGAATTTTTTTGACATTTCTATAAATAAAATTGACAATAGCACTTCTGATTGCAATACATATCACACAATAGAATGAACTCTTACACAAATAGATAAGAGTAGTGCTTATAGAAGAACTACGATCGCCACCAGTGATACAACTCAAAACTTTTGTTTGGATTATTTAGATCTCAACATGCCGACCATTGCTTCCAGCCTTCCACGTACAAGTTGTACTGACACGTGGATCCCACCTTAACGATTGACACGCGGAATCTAGTGTTTCGCAATAGGGTGTGCGCATTATCTAAATCGGCTGATTAAATCACGTTGTGTCTAAAAATAAAATCTCTTGATTACAGCTGATTCGAACCATCCACAACTGCACTGCATCGTCTAGCATAAAAACAAATTCGGATCTCGAAATTTTGTGTAAACACTTGACTATGGACGTTTGTGTCACCCGTTTTTTTTTTATGTATATAATTAATATTTTTAGTATTAAATTATTATCGTTAATAAAGTTTATAGTTGAATCTCATAAAAAATAAAATTACTCTATTATTGGCTCCTATAATTAAAATTTAGTAATTTTTTATATGATTATTGTATTGATATTAACAATAATATATAGGAAAATGTTTCGCGGATCCCAACTTCGATACCGTCAGCGATACCAACTGGACACGTCCAGTTGAGTTCCGACGAAAATTTGTTTTACTTACGATGCATGTTATTTTCGTTATTATGCATGTTGTTTTCGTTATTGTGCATCTAATAATATGCATAATAGTTAAATACTTATGATTTATATGCTAAGTTCAATATGTTTTTTTTTTCTATTTATGATTTATTATGAAAATTTGTTTTACTTATGATACATATTGTTTTTGTTATTATGCGTTTTGTTTTTGTTATTATGCATCTAAAAACATGAATAACAGTCAAATACTTATGATTTATATGCTAAGTTCATTATGTTTTTTGTTATACTTATGATTTATTATGTTTTCGTTATTATGCATGATGTTTTTGTTATTATGCATGTTATTTGTATTATTTTGCATGTTATTTACTTGCATAATAACAAAAAATAACATGCACAATAACAAAAACAACATGCATAATAACTAGAACAACTTTTCAAGATAAATGCAACTGGATTCGTCCAGTTGGCATCGATGAGCGTAGCGATCCGCGTTGGTGAGCGCAGCGAAATTCGTTTTCAGTGGAGCGTCCGATCAATTATATGCATAATAACAAAAACAATATGTATAATACAAAAAACAACATGCATCATAAAAACAACAACATGCAAACTGAATTCAACTGGATCTGTTCTGTTGGTATCGATGGTGGTATCACTTCAGGTATCGATATATCAGCTCCCTATAATAAAATACATCAAATATAGGTATGTACTTGAGTCACTTCGGATCGTCCGATTTTGATATATAATGTGAATATCAATGTATCTAAACTTCTAAAGATTGAAAGTGATTCGATGTATCTAATGTATCTATTTCCATTTTACGTAAGTTTTTCCCATAAAATTATTATAAAGATATATGTGTACAAGTCTGTAGAGCTCTAAATAATTATTGACAAAGATATTGGAAATTGAGATGGGAACTTTCAATATTCTATAAGAAAAATAATTTCCTAAAATCGAACAATTTAACAAATTAGACTGGATTTTACCAACTTAAAAAAAAAATTGAACAGAATGTGCAGATTAACTTTACGAATATGCACTTAAACATAATAAGAATTAAAGACGCAATGTCATATATATATATTTTCTACTCAAAATTGTTTTTTTTTCTCACAAAATCGTAATATCATATTTACTCTTCAAAAAAATATAAAACTTTCATATTTTCCCGATTTATTATGAATTACGTCAAAACCAATTGAAAAATTATAAATATCCAACTCTCCATTATACTCTCATGATTTCAACATATATTATACTTTTTTCAAAGAGATATTTGATTTAAAAAAACAAATGAATGTTATCAGTGCAAAAATAAAAGAAATACCTGCGATGGTTTCCTACTTTCCTCACTTATATTTCGTATACCGACTTTTTAATTTGAAGTAATCATTGTTTACATAAATAAGATAAATAATCTTCAATGCTTCAAATATTGAACAAAATTTTAATTGATTAACACCAGTAAACAATTACAATTTCATGTAATTTATGTTTCCATTATGATTACACTACAGTAAAAAGTAATTTCTGCGTCCGCAATTGCTACCGGTGTAGAATTTCGCTGGTAGCAGTTGTTCCTTAATAGTCAGATAATTTGGCCCAAATATTTTCAAGTACTGAATTTCATATTACACTTTTGTCTCGGAAACAAAATAAAACTTAGGCCCAAAATTCTAAGTAAAATATACTTCTAAGATATAGCAAATGTTTTGTCTCAGAAAGAGAAGTTGGCCCAAATTCTAAGTAAAATATACTTATTCTGTTGTGCTGTACGAAAGAGGAAAGGGGAAAAGAAAAAACCTAGATCTATTGCTTCTCTCTCAGATCCGATGTAAGACGATGATCGGAGACGATGATTCTCTACGCTGAGGTTGTTGCTTCTCTCTAGATCGACGTTGCTTCTCTCTCACAATCTTTGTCGCGCACCACCTCTGGTAGCTTCTCTCTCTCACTTGTGTCGTCTCTTTCGATTTTCTGGTACTAAATCTTCTCAT
Organism: Eleocharis quinqueflora; assembly: GCA_964058865.1. NCBI lineage: Eukaryota > Viridiplantae > Streptophyta > Magnoliopsida > Poales > Cyperaceae > Eleocharis > Eleocharis quinqueflora. The sequence goes on along the minus strand of CAXKVX010000074.1, from coordinate 125,034 downwards.
GTTATCTAGTTGTTCTTCTTTTTTCTTTTTTGAGTTTTATCTAGTTTGTCTTCTTATTGATTGTTTAGATTAATACAAAGAGTAGAAATAGCAAATAGAAATAGCAAATGAGTTGACAAATGAGTTGTTGTACAAATCCGCTGTAACAACTGACAAGAGTTAGGTCCTAAGTAACTTTTAAGATATAGCAAATGGAACTATTCAAATTAATTTCTAGTTTTATGCTTTGAGAAATTTTACCTACACGGTCATGTTTTTAATGAGAAAAGAACCAATGTTTTTTTGTTTCCACAAAGCATGTTGAGGAAATAAAAAGTGATTACTTGTTTTGAATATTGTAGCATTCTTAAACAATTTAACTACGATTTTTTGTTGTAGTCATTCTATTATGTTGAGTTTTCGTTTTTAATACACTCATTCTCTTTGATTATCTATTATGTTGAGTTGTTGGTAATTGAAGCGATGAGTTGGTACGATACTAGTAGGGTTGTGATGTCTTTATGGTACTGAACTGGTACAAGGTTATGATTACATGTTCGACTTGCTCAAATACTTCTCTTGTCTTGAATTGTGCTATTATGCAACTACTTTGGATTCTGGTACGGGTCTGTCATTGGATTGGTTATTATTCCTTTAATTACTTAGTGGATCATTTTAATGCTTGTTATAGCATGCATGCATGCTTTATGTTAAACCATTTATTTTTATTTGAATTGTTCTAAATACAATAGTGGAACCATAGTTGTATCAATAACCAACTTAATAATTATATTTTTTTTGGCAACTAACAGTTTCTCTCCTTTATGTCTCTCTTGCTGAAGACTATATCAAGTAAGTTGATTTCTCACGTGATGGAAATAGTTGATATATGGACATCTGCAAGTATATTCTCACATGATGGACATCTGAAATAGACATATGCTTCCTGTGTATAACACTTGGAGTAGATCGTGCTTCAAGTATAGTAAGTTGATATGTGCAAGCTTTCTGTCAGTAAATAAATTCACTTGGAGTTGTTATATTTCTCACATGATAGGTTGGTTCGACATCAACATCACGTCGCTCAAATGGAAAAGATGTAGTGGTTTCTTCGGACGACTCCGACTCAGATTCAGATTCTTCGGACGACTCTGACGCACACTCAAATTTTGACTCTTATTCTCGTGTGGTTGAGTCATCACTAGCCTAGAATGCAAATTTTAATTAGAATGTTATTTTGGTTGAGAATGTTATCACTAGTCATCACATAATGTTATTTTTTAGTAGCATATATAGTTTGGATGGAGAATGGTTTAGATACCACCTTGTATTTGGAATTTATAATACATTTTGGTTGAGAATGTTATTGGAAAATACAAATTCAGTATGAATTTTGAAGATTTGTGATAATATTTGTTTGCAATATGAAAACCATCTCTTGTGGCATAAGAGATTCAGTGTTGCATCTTAAAAACTTGATTTGTAACATTTATGTGAATTAAAACTGAATGTATCATATGAAATTCACAAGAGCGACCGTAAGTACAGTATTTGCAATCAAAAGTTGGTAGCAGTAAATTATTAGATGACGTCATGCTGAGCTAAGTGCAACCGTATGTGCGACTGGGTGATGTCATCAGTTTGGTCGCATATGTGGTTACTGCCACCGGTGATGACGTCAGCAAGGGTAGCAGCTGACTATCTGTTACGGGCTTTCTGCTGCCGGTGTAACTGCTACCAAGAGTGGACGCACATGGAAATCAGCTACCGGCGACTTTACCATCTGCTATCGGTGACCGGGTGGCAGAAAGTGAATTCTGTTGTAGTGTTAGCTTGATTAAGAAAAATATTCCGTTTAGTTATTTAGGCTGAGAGGAATTTTTTTCCAAATTTAAATACAATAGGCAGAGAAGAAATTAAGAGTTACAATGATCCATAATTTGTTAAATGTTCTCGAGTTATAAAGATTAATCACAAGTAAATGCATATTTAGATGTAGTTGATGTATGTTGAATTATACCGGATAAATGTGAGAGTTTTTTTTTTATATTTGATGGCTAAAAACGATGTTACTTTTAAAAGGAAAAAATACACAATATTTAAAAGAATATACATACAATTCCATCTAAAATAAATTAATATTTTGTTTATTTACAATACAAACTTACGGAAACTGATCCGTTGTCATAAAAGTGATAGCACTGTCATGTTATTGTCTCTGTCATGACAGGTGAGATATATAAAATTTATATTATAATTATACTTCTCCGAATTAAATCACAACCGTCCAAATCTAATACGAGCGTCAAAATTAAATCAATGACACCACACCCCTGTCGAAACTATGACAGCAGATAAGAATCCACAAACTTACAATTATGAATTCTAAATATCAAATAAGAAATACAATGATATTAATATTTATCATTTAGTTATGTGAAAAATGTTACGATTAAGCCTAAGCATACGTGCATTTTAATTGCAAACAATTAAATTGTTGACGCGACATCTACAATACGTCTATTGTTACTTGTTAATTTGAAAACTTTGTAAAAAAAATATATAGTTGTGGTAGCTACAAAAAATATTGCTAAAAACCCTAAGATATAAAATCGAAAAAAATATTGGAAATATTAAAATTTGAACATATCTTATTAATTATTAAAATCGTAGAAACTTATATGAATTAAAATAGTTTGATGTTTTTGAAACACTTGTTCAGAACTCGTGTGCTGAGGTTTTAAATGACTGATATAATGAATTGTACTATACGCATAACGATAATCTATTCGTTAAATTATATCTAATATAGTGGTAAGACGCAAGATTTTCATGAAATAGATTTAGAATTCAAGTTTAGAAAGATTTTTCAAATTTTTTTTTTGATTTTTTTTATAATTATGTGTGGTAAGTTACAAACAATGAATAAAAAAAACAAATAATCTATCACTCATTTATTTATGGTGTACAAATTATGTGAAAGGAACAATCCGACAAATTAATTTTCAGATGACATTACGAACTTAACGAAAATGCATGACGAAAACAAGTCCCGGGATTCTTTTCCAAGAATTTGTAAACGAAAAGATAGCTATTCTTCGTGCAATCTTTCCCACAAAACGGGGTCCACTAATTCTCTGTATACAATTACGTAAACTAAACTAAACTAAACTAAAGCCTACGGGTATTTGAATCAAAAAAAAAAAAAAAAAACATAAACTAAACTATAATATCAACAAAATGATACCTTTTAAATTTATCGAAGACTCGCTGACGACCACATTGGCCAATTTGTTCCCCTCAGTGACTCGATCTCTACTCACATTCGTGAGGCTATTCATTTCTGCTTTATATCTCAGAAGTCATATTGTCCGTTGTACGTTTCGTCAGTGGAACGAATTCACAGAAGATCTTAAACTTGCATCTGACAATCGCCGAAAAGGCCAACCGAATACAAACCGAAAGCCTGTCTCACACACAATTCTTTACTCACTAGTGCACTCTACTCCATTTAACAATCATGATTGGGGCCCAATGGTAACTCTTATATTTAATTAGAATAAATAATTATCCCAGTAAATCACTCTCGTGGGTTCTCCTGGGTGTACTTTCGATTTAGAAAATCCAACACTTGCATCTCATTCCAATTCCAGATATTCTCCGCTTTCAATTCGGGTAACCATTATTAATTTGAAGAATCTGCTAAGGGTCTCAAACAGTTGTCCCCAAGTAAGTATTCAGAGTAGCTATAAACTATTTTGCAATGCCATTTGCTATCGAATGTAAAATTATTGGATGGCTTTAATTGAATGTAAAAGTTATTCAAAGTTCGCTCTATTATAATCACTACTTGACTCATTTATAGACTATACTTTGTTCATTATCAAATTTTATAAACTTAATATTAGAATATATATTGTGAACTATGTGAGGAAATATATTTGTTTTCAATGTTATTCATTAGATAGAACATAATCCTACTATTAATATTTATGTTGTTTGATTTGCACGAATGAAGCATATCACATGTAAGATCTTTTTAATATCAACATTTGATTGAATTGATTTATCTTTAAATTTTATGATCATAAAAGAATCTTATTTAAATGACTGAAACCCTAAAAATGTAATAGCTATCACATAAGTACTATAAACATTTTCACATAAGTACTATAAACATTTTCACGTAATTTAAAAATTACTTTCAAAATAATAAAAAAGTTTCTTATTACGGTAGTATACGCAACAATTAGTTAGAATTGTTTAGTTTAATGGCAATGTCAAATGTGACAAAGGGAATTCTCTTTTCAGTAAATAATTTCTACAACATCTTTGCATAATATTTTTGCCTTGTTTCAAAACCAAAAAAGAAAAAGAATATACATTAAGATCACGACATAAAAAGTAATATTATAACATGTAAACTAAAAATAATATATTTAGGTTTGCTCATCATTCGAGTTACAGATGTTATGGTGTCGGATCTCGCGTCTTTACAAAAAGACACATATTCAAATAAAAAATTCTTTCATTCAATTTAGAGAATCAGAAACTACTCGCCTCTTTACGTAATACATTTTTAAATTCCCAAAGAGTCATTTTAAAAAGTAATGAATATTGTGAGTAACAAAATCAGTTACATGTAAAAAAATATTTGCTTATCATTCTATTATTCGTTGTAAAATTTATAAAAGAAAGAGTAAGATTATTATATTTTACAAAACACGTGTTGTGTGCTTGGACTTTTAGAATTCTTCTGAAAATATTTTTTATAGCAATGAATCTAAAATTCAACGACAAAAAAAACATACTTTGCAAAATACAATAATATTGAAAGAAATTAGTTCTTCGGACCGATATGAACATTTTTGTTGTACATTTTTGCGTGAGGAAACATTTAACATCTCACCGATTTTTTTAAATTTTTGTTTTTTTTTTTTGCTTTACTCACCGCATTTCCATTTGTCTTAAAAAAAGTTATATTTACAATTTCTTTATCTCTCTCCTTCCAAGCTTCCACGCCAACCCCCAACTTCGGTTTCATTGTTTTCTCTCTCCTAAAAAACACCAAACTGCAGAAATCCCCAACTTTTCACCTTCATCTTTCCCTCCATCACCTCACCTCCCAAGAAAAATCTAGGGTTTCAAATTCGTCATCTCAATCAATCGAGTTCGCTTTTCCATCCCTTACCTCGGCCCCTTGTCGCCGAATTCGAGATTGATTTCTCAATTGATCGACATGACCTTTTGATTCGGGGGAAAATTTCAGAATGGGGATTGAAAATGGGAACGGCCATTACGTGATATTGCCACAATGCGACTCCTCCCGATGCGATTTGGTGCGAACTGAGTTGCAATTGAATGATCAGAAGAGATGGAATCGGATTTGGTGGTGGATCAAAGGCGCTATTTTATGCCTCTTTTTAATTGGCGTTGCTGCGGTTCTGTTTTTTGGGGGTCCTTTTGTAGTTAGTAAGGTAACACTTTTCATATTTCTTTGTTTCTGGCTATGTTTTGATTGTTAAATATAAGCTTGCTGTATATATTGATCATACAGTAAGAAGGACAAAAAAGTTAGTCCATGATTTTTGGGATAGCTAGAGACAAATTTTCAATTACAACAATAGTTAGAATGTTAGATTCTTCTTTATTTTCTTGTAAAAGCGGTTTGATCGGTTGCTTGAACTTGAGTTAATGGCGTAGGTTTCAATCCACTGAGGAATTAGTATTCATTTTGGGAGAAATTAGCTTACTTCGAAGTACTTACAAACAAATTTAGCTGACCCCAAATTTGTAGATTGTGCTAACCAGCAACAGTATCATAAATACCTTCCTCCGATCATTCATTCTGTCTAAAAAAAATACTTTGTTGCCAAATCTGGGTGAATATCAGCTAATCCAATTCACAAAATCAAGTTCAATTGAACCTTATATTATAAGAACCATTATATTACTGTACCGAGTCTTGTCACAAACTCATCTCCACCACATATTTGACCATTTTTCAGGTTGTAATACCCATTATAGAATGGCAAGAGGCAACCTTTAGCAGGCCAGTACTTGCTATAGTGCTCTTTTCATGCATCGCCTTATTCCCAAGTATGCTAGTACCATCATCCCCTTGCATGTGGACAGCGGGAATGGCATTTGGATACGGGTATGGGTTTTTGTTAATAACAAGTGCAATCAGCATTGGCATGTCCCTTCCGTTCTTCATTGGCTCTCTCATTCACAGCAGATTACATGTAAGCTTATTAAGTTAATGTAATATTTAATTCTTGATGATCATACCGATGTTTATTCCAAAATATACTATAGAAAATGAGAAATTTGTTGCTTAACCCTGGAAGATTGCTTTAAAATGTGTCCAAATGTCCGATCTAGCTGTTTAGTTTAAAGATAATCACGAAAGAGTGGAAAGATAGATTTATTTTTAAGGCATTTCTTGTAGTAATGATTGCTGTTAGTTTGACTGTAACATGTCTATTGTATTCTATGTTGCACGAGTGCGGGTATCGTATTCGATATGGTGCGGGTGTGGAAATACGCTATTTTAGAAAAACTAGGATATGGCGGAGTATATATAAAATAATAAAAAAAACCACATTATGTATTAAAATATTAGAATAAAATATCTCCACAAAAATAATATTGAAGTAAAATCACTATTTTATAATAAAATAATATATATTATGTATATAATTTGTTACACTCAAAGAACACAAAAGCAACATTGTCCTAGATTATGCGAATATTTACCGAACCTAGAATATTTTGACTGAATTCGTTTGTCAAAAAATATGAAAATAAGTGGATACGCCAACTTAAGTATCGCACGTGAATCGGTATACGTATCCGATATGGGATTCGGGATGGTTTCAAAGAATCCCGGCAACCTGGATTATATTCTGTATGGGGCCATCATTGGCCAATGGCTACATTTTAACTTGGTCATAACTCGTAACTAATTCACTGCAATGATTTCGAATCATACAATGTATCGTGAATCTTAGTATTTAGTAATTTATCGTGTATCATGTATCGAGTATCGTGTCGAATTGTTTAAGATATGCTAAATTATTCTAGAAATGAAATAATAAAACTAGTTACAAAAAATTCTCATTAAAAAAAAGGTTCCAATAGCAAATTATAGCATATTTGTATGGCGGTAACGATTAGTCACATGCTATTTGACCGTTAAACACTAACAAACAACAAAAAGAAGTACGTTTTCATGACTATACCTATCAGCTATCAACTACTATCATGTTTAGTCATTAAGAAAATCATCATCATCATTGTCCATATCATTCAGTTAATCAATGGCTTAAGGGTTTTTATCAAATAAAAAAAGTTAAACAGTTCGAAGAAAGAACTCATAGTCTCATACTGTAATTAGTTAATTACTAAGTACTAACATTGTAATCAACCTTAAGAGCTTTTATCAAATCAATACACTCTAATTACTAACCCTGTAACTGTATACTAATTACGAACACTGTACAAAAACAAACATTCACAGAAAAAAATAACTAACTGGAGAAGAAAAGAAATTAAATAACTAACCTGGAAGAAAGATGGAAGAAATGAGGAGGGAGGTGATGAATTATGGCTTCCTGGAGGGCTGGGGGAGGCGATGGAAAGTTTTTTTCTCTGAAATTGGCGCTGAAAAGTTTCTTTTTTCTCTGAAATTGGCGATGGAAAGTTGAAGCGACCAGATGTGAAATTAATCTGTCTCGTCATAATTAAGTGTGTAGAAGTTGAAGCGATCAGCCAATCACGAAGGCAAAATGACGAAATTCTTTTTTTAGGAACGTGATTTTTTATTGGATAATAACTGTATCGCGTATCACACGGAAGAATCAGTATGATTCCAGCGATTCGCATTGATCCTACGATACGATGCAACGGTTCACATCACTAGGTTTCAGTATCATAATGTAACGTACGATTCGAATGATTCACGATACTGAAATCTATGATTCACTCTACCAAGCAAAACTTCTGGACTTTATGAATCCTTTTTAAGATGGGAAAATTGTTTCGAATCTAGAATATGAGAAGTTAATGTGTCCTTTTAAAAAGTTTAAATTACCGAAAATTTTGGTCTTTCTCATTTTATCTGACCTTTACTGGCAGTCTGGTATTGATCACAGGTAGGATGAATTCAATTTCTTTTGAAGCTGATGAATATTGGAAACAGTATAAAAGATTGCTTGTTCTCGAGTTATATGAGAGATAGATCATATTTAGTAGATTATACAGTGGAGTGGAGTTATCTTTTGCTAGGTACCTTTTGTCTTGCGAGTACATATTAGGGATGGTTTTGAATCTGTATAGGTATACAGTAAATTAATTCTTTAGGAAACATTGCCTTGGAAAAGAAAATTTGCATCTCAAATTTTAATTTTCTTTAGAATCAATTGAAAATACCCTTTATTCTTATTAGTCTTCCTGTATGACTGAGAAAGGAGGTAGACATTGGCACCTTATTTGGAAATAAACTTGGAATTGAGAAATGAAGCTGTTAAAAACAGGCAGCTATTGTCAGATTAGACAGGTTTTGTATTTGCTACTACATAATAAGTGTTGTTAACTTTCTTTCTTTTCTAAATACCAATTTCTCTTGGGCAGGCATGGCTAGAGAGATGGCCAAAACAGGCAGCTATTGTCAGATTAGCTGGTGAAGGAGACTGGTTTCATCAATTTAGAGCTGTCGTACTTATTCGCATTTCCCCTTTCCCGTACATTGTTTTCAATTATGCCTCTGTGGCGACAAACGTAAAATATGGCCCATATATCGTTGGCTCAATGGTCGGAACAATACATGAAACCTTCATTACTATATACACGTAAGTACTCAACTCTGAACATAACCCAAATTTGGTATTCAGTTGTGTTCACAGTGAGTAATTATTTATTGTGTGTCGCCCAATTGAGCCTGGATTAGGAACTTAGCATTGAATTGTTTTTTTTAAACAAATTGGTCCCATAACGTCCTTAAGATTACAGGCTTTGTTTACTGTACCTTAGACCCTCTGTTGTGCAACAATAGCTTCAATAAGGTTTTGGGTTCATTTTGAATGCCGAAGGTGGCCTCAATTAATACGCTGCTAAAACAGGTGCAAGACTCATTTTCAAGAATTTCAATTGTAATGTGCTTTGATTTGACCTTGATCAGATAATTTATGCAATTTAGCATTTCCTGATTTTATTCTAATCCAATGTAGCGGCCCATTCAACCAGGAAAGATGGTAAATGCTAAAAGATTTGCTGTGTTTTTATTTTGTGAACAGTGGTAAGCTAATATACAGTCTGGCTGAGGCAACAAACGAGGGTTCATTCTTAACCATGGATCAGATAATATACAATATAGTTGGCTTTACTATAGCTGCAACTTCTACTGCTGCCATAACCATTTATGCAAAGAAAGCGCTCCAACATCTCCAATTAGAAGATGAACTTCTTTAACTCCTTTAACCATTTCTTATCCTAGATGTTATACCTTTTTTTTCTTTTCTTTTCTTTTTGTATGTTGGTTATTTAAATCTCTGTTAGTTGTCACTGGAGAGGAGAGGAGAAAAATAGGGGGGATAAGTTTTTTTATATTTCTTTCTGTGGCAACTAGGTGCATGTAGCTCCTGCTTGTGCGGGGTCTGGCGAAGAGTCGGACCACTTTGGAGTTTTCGTACGCATCATTTCTGCAAGAGGCTATTTTCACTACTCGAATTCCTGACCTCTTGGTCGCAAGGCAACAACATTACCGCTGCAATAGTTTTTTTTATATTTCTTTATGTGGGAAGATTAACAGATTAGTACAGTCTGCACCTATATTTCATTTGAAATGTAAATGTGTTACTTGTTACTTGGTAAAATGGTAAATGATGCTTCAACCACCTTCTTTTGTCAATACCCCTTTTACCCTCTTAAATAGCATCCCTTCATCATGGACATCTTCAGCCTTTTTTTATTGAATAATAATGGAAGGCTGTCAATTTAACCCTAGTTTCCAAATCTACATGATATGAACTTCATTGCCGGAGCTAGAGGTGGTAGAACCCGACCCGACTCGATAAACTCGTCCGACTCGGAGTAACCCGATATGACTCGAAACTCGAAAATGATCTGATTATAGATAATCCGATATCCGACCCGATCTGATTTGATATGATCCGAAACCCGAAAAGACCCGACAGCGGATGACCCGATACCCGACCCGACTTGATTTGATATGACCCGAAACCCAAAAAGATCCGGCAGCAGATGATCGATACTCGACCCGACCTGATTTGATATGACTCGAAACTCGAAAAGACCCGAGATCAGATGATCCGGTACCCGACCCGACCCGGACTGACATGACTCGAAACCCGAAATGACCCGAGATCACATTACCCGCCGTTCCGAATATTTGAATAAACTCTGGTTTGAATATTTGGCCTTATCAAACTGATATCAACCTATCAATTAATATTGTACTTGTACATGTCTTGACTAAAATGAACTCCGCCGCTGCAAGTCGTGTGACGCTGCATCGCTCCTACAATCTGCATGACACCACTATTACACTGCACGTTGCATGACGTCTCTCCGCCGTTGCGCCAATGACGCATGACGCAAGCAGCATGACGCATGACAAATATCAACGCATGATTACCTGAGACCCAACCGGCCCGACCTGATCAGACCCGTGACCCGATAATCTTTTGAAGACAAACTGACCCGACTCGCCCGACTCGAAACCCGAAAATACCCGAAACAAGATAATTGAAATCCGACCCGATCCGAACCCGAAAGACTCGAAACTCGAAAAATACCCGAAACTAGATAATTGAAACCCGACCCGACTCGAACCCGAAAGATCCGAAAGCCGACAAATATCAACGCATGATGACCCGAGACCCAACCCGACCTGATCAGACCCGTGACTCGATAATCTTTTGAAGTCAAACTGATCCGACTCGCCCGACCCGAACCCGAACCCGCCTGACCCGCCCGATTTGCCACCTCTAGCCGGAGCGGTAGCTTGTGTGTTGTCCGTTTGGGAATCCTAATTATAGACATCTTCAATGGTGGTTGTATACTTGTATACATCTTATATTGTATGTTGCAATTTTAGATTGCACTTCACTTATTTTCAGAATGGTCATCTTACTTTTTTAATAAAAACAGTAACGTATATTTAATCAAATTTGTGTTAGACCCTTCACCTATTCAGTAGAATACGATTTGTTGTTCAAAACTGTTTTGTTGGTTGTTCTTGTTAAATTTTATTCTGGATGGAATCCATGTTGTGTGACTCCATCTAATAGGTGAATTATTGCATTGGATGGAATCCATGTTATTTTAAAATATAAAAAAACAAGTAAAAGAATGTTTGGTTATGTGATTTTCTTTTCATTTCTTCTTAAATTCTTTTGTAAAATATTAGAAGTTACTTTTTTCCTTCTGGATTTATAACATGTTTGTCAATTATATTATGCAACTAATGATTCAACTGAACATGTTCAATGCTTGTTAAATATAGTTTCCTGTTGCGTTGATAACGTTTATCCGACTCGTTAGTGTTGAATGGTAAACGGTATAATATAATTGCATGGAGGGCTACCTGAACATGTGACATGACTCGTTCATTCGATATCAATTAGAAAGTTTAAAAGAAAGCAATGTATTTATAACGATGTTTTTAATCCAAATAAAATAACAACGGGAGTTAATTCCTCTTACATATTGATCATACTGTAGAAAAGAAAGAAAAAGAGGCACACATCTTGTCACAGGTTCATTCTCCCGTTTGTTGTTAGTCAGATAGTAAAACAGAAAAAAAAGGTGTATACAGTATAGAGCATTTTTGGAATTGTATATCTATGGATTATAATCTGCAAATGAATCTTTTGTACACATTTGGTGCTATCTGCAGTCAAATGCTGAAACAATGTACTGTATTTTCTTTCTTAAAAATGTCCGTTCTCAAATAGAAAAAGAAATAAAATAATAATTGCCCGTCCATATATAAAAGTTATCTCCATTCGAGAAGTTATCTTTACTCTTTATCGCTACAGGAAAATTACTGTGATTTTTTCAATTTTTTTTGCCGTTGTTTTTTTTATTATTTAAACAATTTATTATAATTTTATTATTATAATACGAAAGTTTAAAATTTAATTTTTTCACGTGAATCGCGAGTCGTACGCCTAATTGTTACACATAGTTGGACGACCACGCACGAAGAAAACTGTACAAAAAATATTCTGTACCACAGGAAAACTCGCATTTATATTTCTCGATAAAATGCAACCACAGAATATTCTAAATTAATTCTGAAATAAAATTGATAATTTGATACCATCTGATATTTGACGGAGTACTCTTTGAATTGTATTATGTTTTAATTTACTAGTCTTTCTTAGCTTGAGTTTTTAGTAAAATCCATCCGATCAGTCTGCTAGCAATTTTTAACAAAGACATATTCGAACTCTTTCTTATACATAAGTCGGAAAAGGAAAATATTTCGCCGATCTCAAGTTTGATTTCATCATCGATTCCAACTGAACACATTCAGTTGAGTTCCGATGAAAATTTGTTTTACTTATGATATGGATTTTTTTCGTTATTATGCATGTTATTTTTGTTATTGTGCATCTAATAACATGCATAACTGTCAAAATATGTATGATTTATATGTTAAGTTCATTATGTTTTTTGTTCTACTTATGATTTATTATGTTTTAATTGTTATACATGATGTTTTTGTTATTATGCATGTTAATTACTTGCATACTAACAAAAACAACATGCACAATAACAAAAATAACATGCATAATAACTAGAATAATTTTTAAAATAAATGCAACTGGATTCGTCCAGTCCGCATCGATGAACGTAGCGATCCGTGTCGGTGAGTGTAGCGACATTCGTTTTCAGTGGAGCGTCCGATAAATTATATGCATAATAACAAAAACAACATGCATAATACAAAGAACAACATGCATTATAACAAAAAAAAAACATGCAAACTGAATTCAACTGAACCTGTCATGTTGGAATCGATGAAAAATCAATGAAGAAATCGATATATCAGCTTCCAAAAAATTATATTTACATAAAATAAATAGGACAGGGCGATGGTCAAAATAAAAGTTATATTCTCTTGGTGGGTAAAACGACGGCCCCACGTCAATTTTCCCACAAAATAATGCCAATGCCTTTTCTAATAGATTAAACATCTTTTTGGGGTAAAAAAATTGGAGGGATAGCAAGTAGTTTCAAACTTTCAATGTTCTGTATAGAGTTATAAGAAAAATTCGTCGTTTGAGTTCGATTCGAAAAAAGTTTGAAATTAGTTCATTCGATTTCAATTCGAAACTAATTTCAAATCAAATCAAACTAGTTCGAAATGGTTTTGAATCAAACTCAAATTGGAGTCAGTTCGTTTGAAACTATCCGTGAACTAAAACAGTTCGAATCTTGAGAAGATCTTAACCATCCGATGATATTGAGACTATTGATATATATATATAGGGATAGGTTATTGTGAAAATGTTTGCACTTCGGCCGAAGTTCAAATGTTATACATTATCTTTTTGAGATAAAAATTTAAATTGAAGTTGCTCAATAAATTTTTCTTCTCAAAATCTTATAGGAAATCAAATTTCATGATTTTTTGAGCTTTCTAGTTATTTTTTTAATTATTTTTAAAATGAGTCCAACTTAATATTAAAAAATATGACATTTTCAGTGTTGTTTTTAAAAATATTTAAAAAATAGCTAGAAAGCTTCAAAAATTATGAAATTTGATTTCCTACAAGATTTTGAGATGAAGAATTTATTGAGCAACTCAAATTTTAATTTTGAACTAAAAAATTATAAAATATGTAACTTTTGCACTTCGGCCGAAATGCAAACGTTTTCACAATAGTCTAACTCTCTCTCTCTCTCTCTCTATATATATATATATATATATATATATATAGTTTGTGCTATAAGTTCGTTCGTATTAGTATCAAATCAAACTCAAACTTGACACAATTCATTCTAATGTTGTTCACGAATTATATAATTCAAAAATTATTATTATTTTTCTCTTCTTTTCTCAACTACATTATCTACTTCACCTTCATTTCGATCAGAAATAGTTGATCCATTCATTTTTAATGTCAGCATTCTCATCTTCATTCAGATAATCTCTAGCTGGTTCGCACTCACTCTCTCTATTGCCAACATCCTCCTCTTCTTTCTATTTTATTAGATAATATTTTTCTTCTTTATTATCTCCTTTTACTACTTTACATTCGGACAACAAGAAAAATTTGCAGTTCATAATTCGTTCGAGTTCAATTCGAATCAATCTCAAATCACACTCGAACTTCACACAATTCATTCAAATGTTATTCTGTTTCAAATCAAACTAGTTCGAAATTGATTTCAAATCAAACTCAAATATAAACTAGTTTGTTCGAGTTTGATTCGTTTGTAGCCCTAATTCCGTATGGTATATGCAATCGTAATCAACATAACACAACCATTCAAGAACCCAGAATTTTTGTTCTTCAGACAGAATTAGTACTGATTTGCATAAAAGAATCACATCCAAAAATTAGAAGCAGAATTCTCTTCATTTGTTATTTTTCAACAAGTGTCTCCTTGCCGACCAGTGTTGTAGTACATCATATCATATGATATAGTATAGCAACAGAACTACATTGATCTAAAGTGATACAGGAGAATAAAATAGGTCCATATGGAAACACAACTTTGCCATTTCCCGCCTACACACCAAAACCCTAACAAATAAAAAATTAAACCCCTTATAATGTCTGACACAACCCTTAAATGGGACTATAATCAGAACATCTCCATGTCATCCTCATGCCTAGTGACATCACAATACGAACCCTAATCCATAAATACAAATTCTAAAACCCTTGCATTAGCTGGATTTCACAGCTGCCGTTGTAGCTGGTACCTGTGTGTCAGCATCTTTACTAACTCTCTCCTTCTTAGATTTCTTGCTAGTGGTACCTCCACCTGTACCTTTCTCAGCTGATTCTGACGTGGCAATAACAACAGGCTGTGGCAGAGGCAAGACATCCTCAGGTTCATCAAGGATTTCAACCTGGATAGGGCGCTTCCGGCCACGGTGGAGGTGACGTTCGCAATACTTCTGGTCTGGTACAACATTGCGCCAGCATCGCCATTTCTTACCATCAGTACGGCGACAACGCCCTGGTTCAGGTTCCGGACTCTTGCCATAATCAAGGCACAGTGTTGCCAGTCCCATCACTGACAAATTCAAGCCGAAAATATTACAATGCCATCCAAAGAAAGAACCCATAATTTTCAATTTTCCACTTCACGTGTGGAAATCTTGCTTTTTATGTAAATGCACTCTGAAAATTTCAAAGTAATAAGCACCTTTATAGGGAAGATTAATTTAATATGCATATGCACACTTAGTAAGCACCTTTCCCTAAAAAACATGCACATGCATATGCACACTTAGTTCAGTTGCTATTGAACAGTTGCGCTCAACATGGCAAGATTAAATTACTATCTAAGCAGAATTCCCAAACAGACCCGCTCAAGAGGCAGAGAGAAATATTACTAGTGGGATACTGTTCGGGGCCTGCAGAGGAGGAAGAAGTGGTGACAGTCTTCCAAATGGGGAAAACAAGGTGGGTTGGTACTGGTACAGCGGCAGCCATGTACCGATATATCAGAGTCTGTTGCTCCAACTCCTGCAATTGCGGCATGCTAAAATCAGCCTTGACACCTGCAACTGCATCCGCATAGGGTAATGCCGCTGCTACTGTCACTGTTACTGCACAACAAAGATAATAAAAGGTTAAAAACTACAATTTATGGACATTTCTTTCTAAGCTGGACTGAAAAGGTTTTGTTGTTGTTGTTGTTGCTGCTGAACTGGAAGTTAAAAATTACTCCAAAATACAGTGTAGGAGAGTAGTATGTCTTCGGTGTATGTATAAAAGTCAAACCTTGTACCGAACTACCAATATAAGAACTATAACCTTAATTTACTCATGAGCTCTCAAAACCCAATTTGGCAACAGATTTATGCAATTACATATATACCAGCACAAGACCTGACCAGTTGTATAATGAAATGTTGGGCAGTCAACCATCCTCAAATCCCCGTCTTACCTAAGCAATTACCAGCAACAGTTTGCGGCATCATATTACTGTTTTGTCCATTCTGAAATTTGGATGTAGCCTAAGTAATCTAACCCCAAAATATGATACATATCATCATTTAAATCTATCTTCCAAGTTGACAGTTAATTTGGAAGGATTAGGATGTCTTCTTAGTAGTTAGTACCAGAAAAGAATGGTCAATAAATGCCAAAAAAAAAAGAACCATTTTTGCATGGGCAATTTGGGAGGTTTTTAGATTAGGGAAAGATGGGAATTTGTACAGATAAACCCTTCCCTTACCTAACAAATGGCAACCATAATTCCATGATGCGGGTGCACATAAAAATCAATGAGAAAGGTCTTACAATTAATTTCACAGTATGGGGATTAAAGAACGGTCCTATTACAATTTCCACTCAAAAAGTTCAACTAACACATACCGCCAAAAGGAACTCCCAATAATCTATAACTCTGACGATATAATTACGGAGATTCAAATCCCTAATTACAGTTTTTGTAAGGGTATAATAGCAAAAAAGTACCTGAATCGAAATCAGCCTCTTCGTTCGCTTGGTTTTTCTCCTCCGGTTCCTCCCCTCCCTTATCTCCTTCTTCAGGGGTCGGGGTTGGATTGTTTCCATCAGTTTCCTCCCCTTTATCCTCCGTACCTTCCCCTTCCCCTTCCCCTTCCTCTTGCTTCTCATCTCCAACAATAGGAGCAGGGCTAGAATCCTTCCCTTCCGCTTCTTCCTCCTTTTCCTCTTTCTCTGTTTCTTTTTCTAGGGGAATTTTTCCCTCCTCAGCCATGAGCGTCTCTGTTTCAAGTCAAAAAAAGGGGGAAAATAAAAATTAAAATGGAAAAATTCGGAGGGGGAGAGAGAAATTAGTGATCTGAGAAAGGGCCAGGTTTGGCAGTAAAGAGAGGAGAGAGACCTCTCGATACAGGTCGCGTTAAAGCGATGGTTTCTTACTGAACCCGGTTTACCGTGCTCCTCCCATTTACTGCATAAAGGATCGATTTAAGGAAGAAAAAAATTCGGTGTTTGCTACACCAGAGTTACTTGTTGTAATCGGTTGCAAGGATCCAACATAAATAACGATTTATTGCACTATTATGTCTGAAAAATATATGCAACAAGTCTCTGACAGGTTCATCCTCCACGAAAGATGATGCCACAGCGACTCGCTACTTTACCTAATTAAAAAAAGAGATTCGGACTCTTATGGACCAAGTTCAGTGAAAGGTGTCTTTCGTATATGCGGGGACGTGGGGCCCGTTTTAATCACGTTTTGTGCTAAGTGCATGAAGACCGGGTCTAGGTGTAGACAGGTCATGCTAGTGGCAAATAGTATGGTGGACCACAGGAGTCAGGACCAGGATTCGAGTACGTCTGCCGCTAACTAAATGCCGAATCTAATGCTTTGCATTTTAGGTGAACAAAGACCCGGTCTAGAAAATTTAGTATTTGCAAGTGAGCATTTAATGGTGGACCAGACCAGCTTCTGTACGGGGGTCCCACTCTATCGAGAGTAGTTTTCCGATGCCTGATGCTGAGTTAATTAAAGAGAAGAAGGGTAAAGTTATGGTTTTGCCCCTGATAAAAGAGATATTGTTATGTTATGATTGCTGTGACGAATAATGATACGTTGGTGAAGCCGTGAAGCACATGTTCATGGATACAGATATTTGATATTTCCAAGGTTACTCGTGTAAAAAAAGAACAATGTTTTTTACTTGATCGATTATTCTCTTCGCTTATACCTCTCTCCGTCTCCTTTCCTCTCTCAAAAACCCTAATCAAGAAGAAAAACCGAACCAGTCCGATGCGATTAACTCTCGAATTCGGGTATTCTCTCTTTCTCTCGTTCATCAATAGAGTTTCTCTTAATTAGTATGCATGGTTGATTTTATTTCTCATTTTTCTATTTTTTCAAAAAAAAAATTGATCCAGTGGTGGATTGGAACTTCTCCTAAAGGAATCTGTGAAGCTGCATCAGGTTGATGTGAAACCAAAATCTGGGGAAGATAAGGTGTTCAAACAGATTATTTGAGGAAGTTTAAATTCAACAAAAGCTAAATTTCTATATCTAGCTTTTTACAATAAACCAATTCATTTCATAATCCTTTTTAAGGAAATGTGTTTGGATAAACAGATTACTATGCGAGATTTACTGTCATGGGTGAAGGGAAATATGATCAAGGAGAGGCCTGAGATGTTCATCAAAGGAGATTCTGTGTAAGATTGATTATCCATTCAACTATATTGTAGAACAATTTTTCTAGTTATTCAAAATCAAAATACTATAAACTGATATAACAGACATTCGGATTGAACCTACTACTTTATGGTTTAATTGATTAGGAGACCTGGAGTTCTAGTACTTATAAACGATTGTGACTGGGAACTATGCGGTAATCTCGATGCTGAGTTGGAAGAGAAGGATGTGGTTGTTTTTATTTCCACATTACATGGTGGCTGAATTCTAACGGTGTTATTTCTATCGAATGAAGGAAAAGAGAATGGTTTTTCATCTTATGAACTTTTAAGTGCAGTGACTAAAGCAATGCATAAATTCATCTGTTGGGTACGCTCTCACATTACTATGTAAAATGATAGGATGTGTTGCTCTATGTTAGTCTGAGAATTTCATCTGCTAATTCAGAATTTCATGTTTGTGAACCTAGTTTATGTTAGCCTGAGAACATAAATGTTCGTGATTTTTGTTGTAATTGATATCATATATCAGAAGTCTAGTAAAAATATTTCATCATTTTACATTATCTCATGTAATCACTACAGTGTATTTGTGTTTTAGACTTTTAGTATTGCTGCTACTTTTTTTCTTTTAATCGATACAACAAGGCACGGAACTGTAGAACGTCTCACAAAAACCAGATTATTTATACTTTACCATTTATTGTTTTAGAATATTAGACCAACAAATCTTTGAATAGAAACATTCATACAAATTTATTCTGTCATTTTTCATTACTTGATCATGTTTATGAATACTAATTGTGTTGGATTACAGCTAATGGCGGTACTTTTTTTAGTTTTTACTTCAACAATTCAGTGGTTTTTGCAATTAATGTGGTGCAATCGGAGTAATTTACTTGGTAAAGGCAATCTGTGCGAATATGCGATTACGAATCTATGGCCTATCTTGCAAAAAATTTCTTTCAATTTTTTTTGCATCTCACTGCCTTCTCCACATGCAATATGTATTCTAAATCTCAGCATGACATTACCTAAACATTTTAAAATGACCAACTGTGTTTATGTTCAAAGCACTAGTAACCAGGCATATAATTGATAAAACGAGACTCCAAGATGCATTTCCATATAATTTATCTTTATTTGTTCTTTACATTTACAAATTAGCTCGTATGACCTTATGGTTTGTTATAAGTCAAAACTTGCAAAACACTGTAACTTGTCAAATTAGTATTTCATTCAAACGCAAGCCTTTGTGTGCCAACAAGCGATGCATATTGACCCTTTCCGGCCAGGAGCTCAAGATGGGTTCCCAATTCGGCAATTTTACCTTCCGAACAGAGTGCGATTCGGTGTGCATTCTGCACAGTGCTCAATCTGTGTGCAATAACCAAGGAGGTTCTTCCTTTCATTAGATGGTCAAGTGCTTCTTGCACCAGTTTCTCACTAGTAGCATCCAATGCACTCGTTGCCTGCATCCAAATGCTCCATAGTTTCAAAAACTAAAATACCCTTCTTAAATTGATTTATACTTATGTTGCAAGAAAGACAGTCTTAACCTCATCAAGTATTAGGATAGGAGCGTTCTTGAGAAGAGCCCGTGCAATTGCAATTCTCTAAAGATAGAAATTTATTTAAAACAAATAATGAATGACAACATAAAAAGGAGGCAAAGAAATATCATAGTATGATGCTGTTTGTTTCAGTTACCTGTCTCTGCCCACCACTTAGAAGGCTTCCCCTTTCACCCACTAATGTGTCATAACCCTGAATATACATGCAATTTTCAATTAAAAATTGAAACTTGAGGCATGGCACCCAACACCAGTAAAACAGATTATGATGATTAAAATAGTTCTAAGATGGACCTGAGGGAGAGAGATAATGAACTCATGCGCATTAGCAGCCTTAGCTGCTTTGATGATGTCATCTTTTGATACCTCTTCATCAGGTAAACCATATGCTATATTCTCTCCTACTGATACCGAAAATAATACTGGATCCTAGGTCAAAATTAAACAAACATGCCTTAGGCATATCCACATTAAGCAAATCGCAGAGCGGAATTATGTGAAATCTGGAGGGTTAAAAACCTGATTGACTAAGGAGACAATGCGAGCCCACTCCCTTTTATCAAATGTTCTTATATCTTCTCCTGCCACAGTTATCCTACCTCTTGAAGGCTTCATGCAGATTTATAATTTGAAATGCTTAAATATTAAAACAACTAACATTTTTAACTAATATAGACCAGCACATAAATCCTACATTCATTCTTTTTCTTCCTGGATTGGTAGGCAAAAAACTATTAGGTGTTCACTGAACCAGTAGTAATCCTAGAATTATTTTTTGTTATGACTACCCATCTATAACACAATAGGGTACTCATACATGATACATAATTTTTTTAATAAAAAAAGGTGAAGGAGTAATCAAATTCCGCCAGTTTGATTATCTGAAGCAAAAGCAATATCAATATCCACAGGTCCACATTGATACAACCAGAACTATAGAACCCCAGAGGGCGGTCATATATCTTGGTACCAAACCTCACGTTTTCAGTAAAAAAACAGTATGACATGCAATTATGTCATACTGGTGCTTTAAGGTACAAGAAAGTTTCTTAGTTTACCTCATAAAACCGAGCAAGAAGCTGCACTACTGTACTTTTGCCAGCACCACTTGGCCCCACTAGTGCAGTTATTTTACCACACTCAAGTTTAAGACTTAGGCCATTTAGTACCCCTACATCAGACCTCAGTGGGTAAGAGAAGTAGACATCTGCAAAATACAGAAAAAGCTCAAGAAACCAAAATCAAGGGGAAGTTTCTTTCAGAACCAACGAGTGGAAGATAAGTACTAGATATCTAAAATTGCTCTTAACAAAAACACCAAGGAAATGTGCATCCAATACCCCTGTAACAGTACAGTCATAACTGTATCAATGAGTCAGGTGTCTTAACAACAGTCGCTACCTGGATAACAAGCATACTGTTGAGTCAAATGGATGTTGTTAAGGCCTAATAAAGCAATCTTTTATAAACATTCTTATTTTAATTTCTTTTTTATCTTGTATTTTCAGTTGATGAAGCTTCAAGGTTATTGGATTTTCTTTTTTTCTTTCTGGCAAATTAACAATCAAAGCACTAACCTTCCAGACAGATATCACCAGACCCTGCTAAGTTCCCACAACTACTGCCAGATCTCAAAGCTGCCATGTAATGTGCATTTGCACCCTTGGTTCTATGAAAATCTTCCATTTTTGAATTTTCCAGTTCTTTGTTCAATCCATAAGCAAGGGATTCGTCTATTTCATGTGCAGTTAGTATACCATTTATCCTCTCTACAGCTGCCAGGGTCCCACGTAGGTCACCTAGTGTATTTACCGCCCCTTGTACCTGAAGAATGTATGTCACTTATTTTGATTTTCGAATATACATTAGAAATGGGGAAAACCCATGTTATAGAGAAATTATTACTCACGGCAAAAGTCAAGGTGAAAGTGTAGCCAATGAATGAAGTCATGACACCAACTGACAATTCTCCCTGCAATACAAATAAATAGTAGATTAACAGACTTTCGAACAAAGATTCATCATAGTAGAAAGGTTATCGATGTTCATTGGCAGAGCCAATAGATTGATGACCGTTATTTTTCAACCATATCAACATCAATAAAACAATCAAAATTACTTGTTTGGGAGAAGACCAATTATGTGCATTGTAAGACAAAAAATTTAATGCAGTGTGTATTTGTGGGCGTGCGCGTATGTGTAAGAGAGAGAGAGAGGGAGAGAGAGAGGGAGGGAGAGAGGGAGAGAGTAGGAGGGAGAATGAAGCTATTACCGACTTGACCTTGCCCCCACCAAGAATATAGAGCGCAAGAAGAGAGATATACACCACTACTCTAGTTAGTGATTCATTTGCAGATTTAAGGGTTCCAAGCCTTGTACCACTTTTTTGATAAGCATTCACCTGATTGGAATAATAAGAAATTAAGATAGTTATATCAAATATGCATTTAGAGATCCATTTAAACTCCCTCTCATTTAAAACATCAACTAATTTTATCAAAAAAAAACATCAACTAATAAAATTATGAGGATTGAATTTGGAAAAACCTACTAAATTAGAGAAAAAGGAGAATTGTTTCTTTTCACCACCAAATGACCGAACCTGTAGTTAGTTTAAAAAAATCAAGAATAAGAAAATTTAACAAAGAATAAGTGGCAAAAAATTGGAAGAATATTAGAAATTGGAATAGTCTTACAGTACGGATAGCAGAAAATGTCTCAGTTGCACAGTCTGATATGCTTGCTTGTACAATTGCATGGGACTTGAAAGTCGGGACACTTGACCTCTTGAATATAGCTATTTGGTACCCAAAAAAATGAACCAACTGTTTATTGAACTATGGAAGATCTATCAACCTTGCCTATCCAGTTAAGCTTGCACAGCAAGCTTACGATAGTGTTGAATAAAAAAATTCCCCGTGAATTCTCAAAAGTTTCAGACACAAGCCCAACCTTTCCATTTAAGAAGCATTAAAACCAACTTATAAAGGGGCATTCATTTTAATTTAACAATAACTGGTCATTCTTTTGCAATGCTGAAGAGGAGGGAACCTATTGCAGTGACAACATGTAGGGGCACTTGCAACTATTCTGAAAAAAATATATAAAAAAAAGAGATGTACCGACTAAAGCAGAAACAGAAACCATTAGGAGCGCTAAAACAGGTGCAAGTTGATTTGATAATGTGAAGAGAATCCCTATTGTACCAATTATCTGTGCAGATTAATAAATTAAAAATAAAAATTTTAAATATAGAACAAGTATTAAAAAGTTCAAAAAAATTGCAATGAACTTATGATTGCCTCTGAAGTAGCCCTCAAACCACGATCTCTTGAGATGTTTTCATTTACTACACTTTTTAATGCTTCCAAGTCAGAGGTCAACAAGCCAGTCAACTCGCCAACCTATGTATCAAGATTCAAGAAACAACAATTGTAACAGTAAAAAAACCTAAAAACTAATGCTGGTTCATGCACAACTGTAATAAGACTGTAAGAAGATATCAAGATATTCATGTCATCATATTCGTGTTGTACCTTATGTCGGTCGAAGAATTCCACCTGAAATAAAAGAATATAACAACAATTAGTATCATACATAATTTAGTAACATGTTATTTGAATTACTAATTTGCCGTCATATAATTGTTCTTTTTTTCTAAACACAATGTACCTTTTGAACTAAAATTCTCCCGAAAATTTGACGCCGCAAACTTGCCATGACATTCTCCCAAATAATAGTCATATTTACGACAAAAACAATTGTAAAAATTGGTTCAAGTGCATACAAAAACCCAATTTTTGAAAGAAGGCTCCACAGGGACTCTGACCTTCTCCCGACTAATATTTCAAAAAATTTCCCTGTTTCATCAATTGCAATATTTCAGAATTCATACAAAAACATTAATTAGAACCAGGCACTAACAAGAAGGCACTATATTATACTAGTTACCCAAAAATTTCAGTAAGCACCGTTAATTATTGACTGAATTACTCATAGAAAAACAAAAGATATAACAATCTCTGGTAATTATAACATAATCTCTAGTAATTATAAAAAATGGCAACTGAGTCTTTATGGCACCAATTCTGGACTGACATTACCAATACAAGCTGATAATATATGCCAGAAGTATTTGACCATTGAAATAACTGTAGTTACGTATACAACCTTCTCATCCTAATGAGTTAACCATTACATGGCACAGATACATGCACATACACGTCAGAGTCGGGTAGAGAACAAGAGAAGAGATAGAAGTTTCAAAACGAGAGAGAAAGAGAACCAGAAAAGAGAGGCATGGATAGAGTGCAAGTGGTACAAGCGACGAGAGAGGCGAGAGAGACAGCAATTCTCAGCTTGTGATTGGACAGAAAAGACCAAATTACCCCCCAGCTGATGGCCTTCTCTTTACCAGACAACATGGTCTGGTCAGCGGGCCCCACATCCTCCTGGGACCTGTTGATCGAGTCGGGGTCGAATGCGGGAGCGGAGACGTAGGCAGAGGGAGGGGAGATGGTGATGACGTGGCGGTGTCGGAGAGGGGAGGAGCAATGGCGGAAGGAGGGGGAGGGAAGGGAGGAGTAACGGCGACGGAGGATAACGGAGGGGTAACGGAGATTATTAACGGAGCGAGGGGGAAGAAGAGGAGGGGAAAGAGAGTGAAGAGAGAGGAGCTGTGAGACTGAGAGGGAAGAAGCCATGTTAGTTAGAGAGAGAAGTGTGTTGCCTGTGTTTCTTCTTTTCCGTTTATTGCGTGCGCAGTTTATGGAGATCTTTTTTTTTTTTTGAACTAGTTAACTAAATTCCATTTAGTTTCTAATTGACACTTGGAGTGTGTTACTTCTACGGATTTGAAAAAATTAGAATGGGCGATCCGGCATCGAAAATTGGAGGTCGCAATCCGATTCGGTCTATCTCGAGGGTAAATTTCTGCGGACTCGTTCAGAAAAAATCGAAGGTCAAAGACGCGTAGCGGTCAATCTTGTTAGAAAAAATCTGTATTAAACCCGATCGAGAAAGACCCGGTCCGGCTCGAGAAAGATCCGATCTGACCCGTCTAACCTGTCTAACCCGTCATAAACATGTGCAAGATTCATGCAAACTCATTCAAATTCATTCAAAACCGTCCAAACCCACCCAAAAACTTGTACAAAATCCGTGCAAAACTATGCAAACTCGAGAATAACCTTATCAAATTCAGAAATAATCCCATTAATTTAAAAAAATAAAAAAATTCAGAAATTTTCAAAAAAAAATTCGGCCAATCTGACCTGGCCCGTCCCGCTGGGTTGCTAATCCATAGGTCTTAGATAGATTGTGATCAGCTTTAAAAAATTTGACCCGTCAAAATCCGACACGACAAATTTGTCGATCCGTCCAACCCGTAATCTGATCAACTTGTTGACCCAGACGAATTTGATCCAATCCGTTCCGACCCAGCCCGTTTTCAAATGCGTAGTTACTTCAACTTGATAGTAGTTTTAGTGTATATACTTATCTAGGCACTCATGCTTTCAAGAAGAGATAGTGGCGATCACGCAAAAACAAGCATCTCCGTTAGAACAATATTACAAGATATACTTGAATAAAAGAATAGGATGCGTCCAAAAGAAAGAAAGAAAATAAAGACAGAAAAAACAGCATGAATGTAGTAAAGACTAGTGTTTTAATCACGGGGCGGGTCGGGTACCCGTGGATTCGATCCGTCCGGATTCACGGATCCACGGATACGGCGGGTCCACGAGTACGACGGGACGGGTATGCACGGGTCCGAACCCAAAACTCCCAACCCGACCCTTGATAAATCCGGGCGGGTCCAGACGGGTCGGGCACGAATCCGGACGGGTCGGGTCGGATCCGTCCAAATTTTTGATTTTTTTGATTTTTTTGAATTTTTGAATTTAAAATTGCACATTATTTTAATATATATATTTTTTTCGAATTTTTCTGAATTTTTTTGTATTTTTTTAATTTTTTTGAATTTTTGCACGGATCCACGGGTTGGGCACGGGTCTACACGGGCACGAGTTTAGACGGGTTTGAAGGATTTGGAGCCAACCCGACCCGTGATAGATCCGTGGATCCGAGATCCGCGGATCCGGACATGGGCACGGATCGAGCACGGATCGGGCACGGGCGGGTAGACCCGCCGGATTCTTTTAAACCCTAGTAAAGACATTAAGGACTAGAGATATTTGAAAAAAAAAATCTGAGATTTAATGTATATTTTATAAATTATGCTACTAATATTGAAATAAAAAAATAAGTAGAATGATATATAAGAACTTAATAGTACTTTTTGGACAACAAACAAACACTTGTATCGTTCCAAATAGTGTTTGAAAAAGTAATAAATGCTTATATCATTATTGTCTTAATTAAACTTGAAATAATGCTACGAAAGAATAATTTTCGAATGTAACAATAAAGTAAAAGTAAATAAAGAGGGAGAAAGATAAGAGTAAAATTATGATGCTTGCGCAAGTATCGAATGAGGGTTTCCTTATGAAATTCTACTATTCCAGTTATCAATTTTCTGATTTGCGGAAATTATTATTGGTATGCTCTGATATCAAGTTAAAATTTGAACATCGTATTTTATGAATATTTCTCTATTGATATTTTTTATGAATATTCTCTTTTATACTCACTTCTCCTCTATTATACCGTTGGTACAATAGAAATAATAAAGGAGTACGACTCATTTTTTTTTCTAATTTTTACATTTCCCCACGGTAAATTATTTGCTGATTTATTTCTTATTTTCAAGCCAAAACAAGCTAACTTAATGCAAGTTTAAACTCGACTAATGAACTGAACAAGTCAAGCTGTGCTAGTGAGCTAGCTCATTAAAAATCAAAATGAATGCAAAACAGACAAAGCAAAAGAGCCCTTCTATAGAGTTGAGTTGGATGGCACTCAAATCACATGTTGCATTTTTTGAATTTATTTACAAAATTAACTATATAATGATTTTTTTAAAAATATGCATCAATTTGAACTTTTTTGACAAAAATTCTGAATCCGATTCTAACTCAAATCCTCTTCGTAGAATTTGAAATTCAAGAAGATGAAAGTCGGTACCCCATGCGGATTCTCGTTATGGATGACATATACGAATCTAATTTGAGCGAGTCAATTATGATATTCTTTTTGCTGATTTTAAACAGTCACAAGTTATAATATTTTGTGTAAGCCTACTGAGAAATATTAATTGTCACAATAGTTAGTTCAAAAATAACAATCAACAATTGTTTCGAACTCATAAAGTTTATAAATTGCTGGTAACTATTGTCCAACGTTCGAATTCTGATTGATTTAACGATCAAGCATGAAACATCGTTTTTTTCAAACGTTATACACGATTGTTACAACGGCTACGCAAGCACTGCAAAAAAATAGCTCAAATTTGACATTTCAGAATTTTACGCATAACCATTGCAATTTTTATACAGAGTTAGACCTATATTCTTAGCAAAACACATTTTACTCGTGAAATCTTAATATAAAAATCAGTTTAACAATTTGAATCGATTGATTACTGTAATTATTATTTCGTAAGAACTTGTTCCAGCTCGACTACTGTCTCTTTCGCTTCTCATTAAAAGCTCCAAAAGTGTTATCCTCTCTTCTCAGGCCCAAAAAGGCCCCAAGTATAGAAGTTACGATATTTTTTCTTTTTTACTATAAAGAAGTGCCAGCACCGCACGCGAACGAAATCCCACGAGCATAAATAAATAGTTCGTTTAATCGTTTTTTGTTTTGTTTCGTGACAAATGAAACAATTACGATCAAAGATATTTTTTTCGTTTAAATAACGAAACGGTTAACGAAAATATATTGTTTCGTGATCGTTTATTTCGTTGTTTCGTTTGTAACTGTGTATTGTTAGAATTATTTTGATTTTAGAAAAAAATATTATGCTGAGAGAAAGTGATGAGAGATGAAATATATGATTTAATTCTGATATATAATTAGCATCGTTCATCATCAATTTCTAATTTGCTTTAGTGTGATGAGAGAGGAGATGGATGAAAAATGAAGAGAATGAGTTTGATCGTTATGTTTCGTTCTAATCGTTTTGATTGTTATTTTTAACAAAAAAATTAAGAAATAAAATTTATTAATTGTTCATTAAACAAAATAGTTAACGCAACTATTCTCTTTCGCGATCGTTACGCTTACGCAGATCCAAACATAATTTACAATGAAGAACTTTTTATTTCCTTTTTCGTCATGATGAGGACCTATCTGGAAAGGTTGTTTGCCTCTGTTCCAAATTCCACTCCTTCCTCGTGTCAATTCTCGATCTCGCTCGATCTCTGATCTGTCCTAGGGTTTAGAACTTTAGATCCGATTCGCCATGGCTAGCTCCTCTTTATCCTCCAGCTCTTCCAGTCCGAGGCGCACCATCGACACTACGCCTCTCCTCTCCAGTCCAACTCGAACCAACGGAACACAATCGAACGGCCTTCGCGACGCCGCGAGCTTTCTCCGCCGAGCCGGGAGCCGTCGGATGATGCGCGAACCCTCCGTCGTGGTTCGTGACACCACGGTTCAGCACATAGAAGAGAGGCAAGCCGACTGGGCCTACTCCAAACCAATTGTCGTGCTGGATCTTGTCTGGAACATCTTGTTGGTGGCTTCTGCTGGCGCTATGTTTGTGTCAAGCAGAGATGAGAAACCTGACATGCCTCTTAGGGTATGGGTTGCAGGGTATGTGCTTCAGTGCATTGTGCACATGGTGTGTGTGTGGCTTGAGTACAAGAGACGTGTGATGCTTCGAAATGGTGGTATTGAACATGATCAGGAGGGAGATGATAAGCTCAGGTGAGAAAAGGCTTAGTGTAAAAGTTCAAATTGGCACTGCCCTGATGTTTTTTGCATTACTTGAGACCTCAATTAGACTTAATCATGCCTTGAGTTGGCAATTGAAGGATATAAAAGAAGGCAAGAATGGAATTGAGATCCGTATGTTATGTGAATTGTAATTAAAATTGTTTACCTCATACTAATGAGCCAAAAATGATATTGGACTTGTTACATGACTGAATGTAGTTGTATTCGGTGTTTTTCATTAACTAAAGTAATAGGAAGTTAGTTTAATTGTCATTAGCAATTGATCTTCAAAGTGAAAAAAGTAAAGTAACACAAATTAAAATAAAGAAAAACGAGATGGCAGCTGATACCACTGTAGAAACCACTGAACCCGTATTGTTAGGTGTAAAAGAATTCTTTTTAGACTTCAGTGAAGAAATAAAATTCAGATAGAATCCAGTTGATTTGATATTTTCCAATTTCTCAACTTAATGTTCATTGTTTTCCTTTTGAAGCTTTGCAAAACATCTGGAATCAGCTAATACGATGTTCTCTTTTATATGGTGGATCATTGGCTTTTACTGGATTTCTGCTGGTAGTCAGACACTATCTACTCAAGCCCCTCAGCTTTACTGGTATGTCCCCGGGATTTAAATTATGCTACTTTTCACACTTGCTTGTCATATCTGATTGAAAATCACTTGGTGGTGTTATATAGCTGCACAAACTGATAGAGTTTATGGGCCAACTATATCATACAAGTATAGGACTGGATATGTGACGTGTTGCTTTAGTCCTTTAGCCATGCTAAATATCGTGGTGATTATCGTTCATCAAGACTTGTACCTGGTCTCAATGGATAACTTGGGACTAGTACAAATGCTCTCCTACATTTTTGAAATAAGCAAAGTCTGCGGTACCATCTTTAAAGAGCTGTGCATAGCCTTTTTTCATTAATTTGAATATAAAATGCCACATCACCACCTTACATTCCATGTGATCACAAAAAAAAAAGTATTATTGCAATGCCAGCTTGGCAATTTTATAGATTGGTACATGACTTGTCATGTAACATGACGATGGGATACATGACAATCACATGTGTGGTGACATGACAGCAAAAATATAGTGAAGTTCGGATAGGAATTTCATGGTAGGCTGGTGGTGGTATGGTGATGTGACAGCAGGATGTGTGCAAAGTTAGAATAAGGGATTATTTACCAGTCTATAAGAAAAATATACAGGGTCAGTGGAGGGGTGAGGGCTGGGTTAGGTTTTCTTTCTATCTTGAAAACTGGAGGTAATTGAAACATTCAGTGACAAATGAGGTGTTTGTATTTCACCTATTACTCAGTTATTACAAAGTATTATTGAAGTGTCATAATTTGTTGGACTCTGACCATTGTTAATATTTACTGTTTGTACCATTGTCATAATTTGGTGTGGTACTAAAATTACGTATTTTCATACCTTTCAGGCTATGCATAGTGTTTCTAGCATTTGATGTGTTCTTTGTTGTCTTCTGTGTGGCATTGGCATGTTTAGTAGGACTTGCAGTTTGCTGTTGCCTCCCTTGTATCATTGCCATTCTGTATGCTGTCAGAGATCAGGTATTCTGTTAGAATGAATAACAATGACTCCAGTTCTTTATATAAAGAAAGCTAAACCTTGTTTATTTGCTCCACTGTGGCTTTATGAATGAGACTTTCTTCCTTAATTTTGCTTGTTGTTTAGTTACTATTCTTTGTTCATTTCAGGAGGGAGCTTCTGAAGAGGACATTGGCCTGTTGCCGAAATACAAATTCAGAAGAACAAATGTCTCTAAGGTGGATGCTGAAAATGGAGAGTACCTCGCAGGCGGTATCATGACCCAGTGTGGCACTGATCCTCCTGTTGAGCAGACTCTTCAGGCTGAAGACGCGGTATACTTATTAAATATTATGTTGTTGTAGTTGCTTTTTGACCAGTTAATATTTTGATACCGATAAAAGATGTGCAGTCAATACTGCATAATATCCTACCATGGCTGTTATGGTCAGCTGTTGCTGGTATTTTGGTATTGGTATGGCATTTAGTTCACAGATGGCTGTCATTGATCATACTGCCATGGACTGTTTCCAATTCAATATCTGCTAAAGATCTGTTCCTATCAGTTTTAGGCCGTACCGCACTGAGCATGTTTGGTATCAGTACATTACTGGTTTCAAATTGATACTATGCTATTAAAGATGAATATAGTAGAAGCACTGAACAAGTTGGCTAGAACAGCAATGAACTGTGACCATACTGGTTGTTGTTAATACTTAATACCTCTATGCTCTGCATGGCATTCT
Source organism: Eleocharis quinqueflora (assembly GCA_964058865.1). Lineage (NCBI taxonomy): Eukaryota > Viridiplantae > Streptophyta > Magnoliopsida > Poales > Cyperaceae > Eleocharis > Eleocharis quinqueflora. The sequence goes on along the minus strand of CAXKVX010000074.1, from coordinate 93,960 downwards.
TTCAGTTATATTCAAGTAGTTCTCTAACAGTCAATTTAACAGATTTATGTCGACGATTAATCTTGTGCTTGATTGTAATGCTACCAAAGCACAGGACAAGTACTCCACCAATTATTACATAAGCAAAAATCATTATTTGTGATATAACATTGCACAGCATTTATTGTGTTATTGGATGCTATACTATATAGGAATGTTGCGTATGTCTTTGTGGATATGAGGATGGCGTGGAGCTACGAGAACTCCCTTGTGGCCATCATTTCCACTGCTCATGTATAGACAAGTGGCTCCATATCAATGCCACCTGTCCTCTCTGCAAATTCTGTATCCTCAAAACCAACAATGGTGATGAAGAAGTCTAGATGGTTTGATCTCTCTCCCTCTCTCAGCTGATGTGTTGTATTTACTTGTATTATAGTATATGCATGTATTTGTTTTTGGCCGGTTGTGTTGACTGTTGAGGCATGTTTGGCACAATACCCTGTGAAGTTTTTACAGGTGAGACATCTCCTTTTGATGTAGGATAGGTTGAAGAAAATATTTATTTGCCGGGTTTTTTTTGTTAAATAACAATGATTTCTTTTAAGAGCATAGTGTTGCTGTACATTCATTGTTGATAAAGGAAAAAATAAAATAAAGCAAGTTGACTAAATTGCATGGACAAACAACAGTTAGTTTTTACTTGTTGGTCGGTGTAAAAAGTTATTTATTATGCCAGCTTTTGAGTTCCGTTTGCCTAAATTTCTTGTTCGAAATGCTTCTCTAGAGTCTTGGTCCAGTAAGGAGATTCTCTACATTTGACAGTGTTTGGGGCCCCTATGTGTTAGATTGGAACTTGTTTCCAAGATCAACAGCCCCACCTTTTGACCAAAGCTTTTACAGGTTACAGTATCCCTTTGTTGAGCTCTCGCTTTAGACAGTAAGCACTGGAGCAGTCTATTCAACTCACTGTAACCATAGCTGGTTCCTAATGGTGTAGGTGTTTTTTCATGCATCCTTGATATTGAAAATCCATGCCTCAGCTATGTTTTGAATTAGAATCAAACTGTATCCTTAATCTGTAGCTGGTCTGTCGTCCATGTGGCGTGGTAACAGTTTCTTGGATCAAAACCACAATTGTTTTTTCTCCTCTTCGACTCTGTTGACTCTACCAATCCTGTTTCCTTTTATTAAATGAACAGTGCAAGTTTTTTTTTCTTTGAACTTTAACCGAAAGAGATTTTGCAAGGGGGAAAACAGATTTGTACCGGTAGTAAATAGTGATAAAAGAATGGCCGTTTAAACAAGTGCAACTCTGTATGCTAATTTATTTATATCATCAATTTTTTTTCTTATTTTTGTTTCGTGAATCAAAGTTTAGACAAGAATTGGGTGATATTTTATATCTGGCAAAAACTTAGGTACATTATTTACTGGGTACAGTGGGTACTCCATTCAATCGAAGAGCTTTCAATTCATCAAGATCGGTGTAGATTTCTTTGATAGGTTAAGGCAAAATATTTTTTGAGCCAATTTTGATGAATTGAATGGTCTGTATTGATTGGAGTATTTAGCGTACGATGTACCCAATAAATGGTGGATCTAAATTTTTGCCTTTATATATAGATGGGATGAAATCCTGTACCTAAGTTTTTGCCTTTATATATAGAACATGGGATGAAAGCCTCTCAAGTTTAATTGTTTGTAAAGGATCTCTAGCAAGTAGCAACTCTTAAAGGTTCTTTCTGCGAGTTGCGAACTTATTTTCTTCCAAAATCTGACTTTTGAATAGAGTAAAATGTTGTTTAGACTTAAAAGAAGGTTTAACACGAGGACGCAATGGACATGGATGTACCGAGTATGAATGTTCTTTTATCAGATATCAGCATCACATAGTTTAGTATCAACTATGTTGACAATGAACCTTAGCCGAACAACCAGCAAACGAAATAAATAAAACGAGTTCTAATTTCTAAATGGGAACAACATTAATACAAATACAAAACTAGTTTAGTCCTTCACAAACTGCAATAGAATATTAAGACTCTGCAAGGCTTTTGATTCTTACAGTCATGACTCATTAGTTGTTTAGCGAGACAGAAACGACGTAAGAAAATAAAAGAGACATAATTTGCTTGTTCTTACTTCAAAGTTTAAACTTTAGAAAACGAACGGAGTAATTGATAAACAATAATAAATAATTCTCAGATCCAGTATCCCAAACTATATTCATCTCAAATTTGAAGTACAGCCGATTGAATTTCCAGTTTTGACGTTTTAAATATCATACTAGTCCTTCAACAACTAATTCACGTCTTTTTAATTTTTTTTAAAGGATGTAACATTGTCTTCTCAACAATCCGACAAATGGTACCTCATTGCTTGAATTTTTTAATTTAGAAATAGCAATCTCTTTTTGGTAATGCTAATTAAAAAAAGTACTTGATATCAATGATATGTTAAATTATTAATACCTTCCCTGCTAATCTGCTACCATCCTCATAAATTTTAATTCAACTTAAAACATTATGATATATATTTTTTTAATTCATGCCTGTAGGCTCCAGTCAGCCACACAAGCCCAGCACTAAAAGCAGAAGAAATATTTGATTAACAGGGAAATATTTGTAAAATGGTTCTATTCTCCATTGTGTTTATAATCTTCATTATAGCAGTATATAGAGAGAGATTAGCACCTAACAGTACCTCTAATCATTGTAACAAACATTCTGTTACAGTTCACTAACTAAGGTTGTTACATGCTAACTAACATGCAAAAATTCGATTCCTTGAAGTCGGTGTGATATTTTAATGATTTAGTCTATTTATATTGGTCCTGAACTGGCTTCCACCGAATCAGTACTCTTATGGCTCAATTTCAATATCATTATTATAATTCAGTTTAATGAATTAAAATTCAGTTCATGTGAACAATTTATGATGAACAGTTTGGTTCAATATAAAAATGATAATAAACAATGAAGATAATACCAAAAATAATTTTCTAAGAAAAATTATCCACGAAAAGAAAGTATTTTTCCTCGTTAAACTTTTTTTGTTATGAAAAAATGTTAACAAAAATAAATTGTTTTCTCGTTAACATAAATAGTTGAGTTAACTAAAATTTAATTTATATTTAACCACCTAGATTCGTAATTTTTCGAATTGGATCAATCAAATTAGTCGGATTGTGCACTTGCATCCTACAAAATTGAATGAATATTATATTATTGCGTCTGAATCTGTTTTTTTTTTTTCCCTTTATCCCTTGTTTTCCTCTGATCTCGTCTGTTAGATCTAAAACGGACGGAAGAAATTAACTTAGGGTTGTCAATAAAATTCTTTTGGCCGTTTACCTGATCCGTCGTACCCGCTAAAGCGGATATGGGTAAGATTTTTTCGTTAGCTTATCAGACATGAATATGAGTAAGAAAAAAATTTCATTAACTTATCAGGTAAGGATACGGATAAGAGCTATATCGTATCCGTTATCCATTGGGTAAATTATATAAATATATATATATATATATATATTATAATTTATTTCATAGCTTGAAAACAATTAATTAAATTAAAATTAGAAAAATCTACATTTCTAAAAGAATCTATACATAATTGAAATATGCATGTCTTGTTTTAGTATTAAATAATGCATCATGTATATTGATAAAACAAATTGATTTGCAGTCTAATTATTTGATAATGTTTCATTAGTAAGTACTAAGTAGTATATTTTTTTAGTGACAAGTGGCATGAGAAGAAATTTTGTGATTTTTGTAATATCTAAAACGTTATTTATTGTTATATTTTAGTAGTATATATTTATTTGATACTATTAATTTGTCAAAATCATACAATTTTTTTATTAAATTTTATTTTTTTATCCGTTAATTATCTATCGTTATCCGTTTCGTTATCTGAAATTTGTTACGGGTATAAATAGAATATAAATAAAGAAAATTTAATGAATATGAGTATGAAAATATCTCCACACGTACCTTACCCTACTCATTGACAGTCCTAAATAAACTTTAAATACATGCTTTATTATAAAAATCTGAGTTATTAAATGAATTTTAGACAACTCAGATTAGAAAAAAAAAACCCGAAGAGAAAACGTGAAATAAAACAGCAGATGTGAATTCATTAATTTAAGTATTACTTTGTAAGGACGCTATTATAAAATAGGAAGTTCGATTATCATTAATGATCAGAAAAATGATAAATTAAATAAATGAGTTTAGAACTACTGTCCAATTTGCTCTTTCCTTTTTCAACCTCATTCTAATTGCAACGATAACTGACAAAGTAACAACAAACACATGTAGCATATTATTAATTAATAACTTTAAATCATTTTCCTAATTTAATAGTTACCTAACTTGAACATTTCTTTATTGGTACCAACCATAGTGGTTAACACTTGGCACCACACTGCCGTTAGTGTGTCTCTCTCAGTTGTCAGTTTCACATTCCTTTTCGTTTCATCTCCCCTTCTTTTTCTCTCAGATCTACGCATTTCAGTTCTCCTCTCGTTTTATAACACCGACAAGGCAGAACAACTTCTCCCGTTTATAACGCCTACAAACCACATTTGTTGTTCTTCACACAAACATACAAGAAGAAGCGCGAAAGAGAGAGCGAGATCGAGCGAAAGCATGGCAAAAGGCAATGTTATTGTTCTAGTGCTAGTCTTTTTGTTAGATGTTATCGCGTTTGGGTTGGCTGTGGCTGCTGAGCAGCGGCGTAGCACAGTAAGATCTCTCTCACATCATAGTCGAGTTCTTTTTTTCTAAATTCCCTTTCTTTTGCCACCTATTTGGCTGGATTTGTGATAGTGAGTTTGAAATCGGGAGGGAACTCTCCCTATAGTTACATCTTTTGTCCATGATCTGAAGAATGGGGGTTTACCTAGGGAACACTATGTACAATGCTGTTTGATTTGCTCTCTTATGTTTTGCTATTGTAAATCAGGCAAAGGTGGTGACAGATTCAGAGCAGAATTACTCGTACTGTGTGTATGACTCCGACATTTCGACTGGGTATGGTGTTGGTGCTCTCTTTCTCCTACTAGTGAGTCAGATCATTGTTATGGTCTCTAGCCGCTGCTTCTGCTGCGGCCAGGTTCTGAAACCCGGCGGATCCCGTGCCTGTGCACTCATATTGTTCCTCTTCTGCTGGTAATTCTTTTAATTAGTTTATTTGTTAATGGTTTTATACTTCTATTTATTTCAGCAAAAAGAATTGGTTGGTATATGTCAAATTGTCAATACTCAATACTGACCTGCACATGTACATGTTTTGACCTAATTAGTATTGACAAATGACGTTCTTTATTGGGTATATGAGTGAAGTATAGTCATCATAAATTAGACTTAATTGATTTAAGATGTTCTTGATGGGATCAAATGTAACATAATTACATTATGGCATCCCTCAATTTCTGGAGCAGATTTGACTTCATCGTTAATAATGGAAGTTTCACATGGTTGAAAAGAACCTACCAACAAGTAAACACCAAATTTTCTTTCAAGATGTGTGCTATGTAAACTGGAAGGGGAGCATGAGATGACTTTAGGTTTTGTTGATTTATTACGCGATGATTATATTGAAAAAGATCGTAGTTGTGGGATTTCATCTTCGAATGAACCTTGTAATCGTAAGAAAGTCGGTTTTTAGCTGTGTATTTTAGTTAATTGACCAAATTCACATTAAATACTTTTGTCTGTGTCAGAGGGCATGGTACCATTTCTCATGGAAATGGGGCCTAGGTTCCTTAATTAACATGTTTAAGATAATTGCTTAATGAAAATACTTCAACACATGCCGATATATCTGGGTGAAAAGTATCCTCCCCTATTCTGTTATGTCCGTGTTTTATGCCTGCTTGATATTGAAGCATTCCTAAGCTTTATATACTAAAATATTAAACATAATTAAGATGATGTAGTAAGTAGTAACTTAGAAATACTGGCAAGCATGAACTGTTAAATAAAATAAATGAAGTAGTTGCTAGTTTAGTGTTCCTTCATGTGGTCATGTGGATTAAATGTCCACTAAAATTGCTGGGATTTCATATTGCATAGATAAGTCAAGCATTAAATGCCAAATAACCAATTATCCACAATGTTAGGATAGTAGGGAATCGTATCTGCTGCTCTTATTTAGTAAGAGCAGGACCCTGAATGTCATCTGGGTTGTCATCTGCGTTAAAACTTCAGATCTAAAACTTATAAAATATACATACCCTGAATGTCATCTGTGGGCAGTCCGATCCAAATGGACGGTCAAGATTGAAAAGAGCAGGACCCTACTTTTATCAAAAAGAGCAGCAGATACGGATCCGGATAGTAGCTTCTATTTCAAGCAAGAAGTCTATACATGTCATTTCTTGAATATTGAAGCACTGGTTTTACATTTTTAGAGAGTATAAATAACTCTGATTTTCACCTAAATTCAGCAATTCTTAGATGCATCTAGTAAAAAAATGCAAAATGGGTAAAAAGTAAATTAAACTGATAACTTGCAAGATATCTCCCTAATTACTTCCAATCCTTGTGTTTTTTAGGTTGACTTTTCTTATTGCCGAGGCATGTCTACTGGCTGGGTCTGTGAGAAATGCATACCACACCAAGTACCGCACTATCTTTGTAAATGAGCCACCTTCTTGCGAGATGGTACGGAAGGGAGTTTTTGGTGCAGGGGCTGCATTTGTCTTTTTCACTGCTATTCTCTCTGAGTTCTACTACATTTCCTTCTCTAAGGCTCGTGATGCTGCCAATGAAGCCCCTTATGGAGGTGCAAGCATTGGCATGAGCCACTTTTAGATGAAAAATATTTTGAAATGTTTTCTTTGTTCTGAGAAGAGAGGAGAGAGAGCATTCTATCTTTCTATTAATTCTATTATTAGGTTTCTTGTTTTTGTTTACTTGGATAATAGTTAGGTACTTGTACAACATGGGATGACTATTGATGATATGTTTGTTCGTTATTGTATTGATATTCTTATAGAAACCTCTTATCTTTTTACCCTGTATTTACTTTTGTTTATTTACAAGCTTTTCTGAAGAATGTTCGGATAATTTTCACGCTCTAAATCTAAGCTAGCAATGCGGCCACAAATATTGATACTTTTTACTCTGTATTGATACTTTTGTTTATTTCTCTCTTTCTCCCATGGTGATTAATGTATACATCAATTTTGTTGTCATTGGATTTCCAAATATCAATATCAGGGTGTGGAGGTCCACCGTGTGCGGGCCCGGAGGCAAGGATTATTCTTCTAAAGGCATTGAACTTTGTTTTCTGTGGCAAGCAAGAAAGGATCATGTACTGTAAGTATAGATTTAGTAAACAAACAAAATTGTTTGAAGCATGTATTTACTTTCGAATGTGTTGCATGTTGAGCTAATTTAACACGCGTATGTTATTCCAATTTTTCGAATACCATTGTCCAGCTTCGTACACTAACATTTGTTCTTCTCTGCTCAAGTCAGAAAAGAGCAGTGAATTAGAATGATACCAGTAGATTGAATTCAACTAGAACAAACAATTAATTGCTGAACCTGAAGATTTCTCAGAAAAATTTAACTACTAAATATGACTAAATGTATGAGCTTACTTTAACTGTTTCTTATACAATGACTTTGACGGAGGTTCAGCATACTGATAATGTGATGGAGGGAAATCTTGGTGAAGAAGGGTGGCCCACAAACTAGGATGGTTGGATAGTCATTCAATTGGGAATTCACCATGGCAAGATTGCAGAGATATCGAATGTCAGAATTTGGGGTCTCAGGACCACACTGATATTTGATAAACATTCAGGGATGCTAGTGAAAAAGTTCAGGGAACCAGTGAAAAACAATCAAGAACCTCTATCTCTTCTCTGTCGATGCATCTCTACGCGACTTGTCTCTTCGCGATCCGCGAGATCGCTCCCGCTCCGCACGTTTTTTTTCCCAATTTCTGTGAGATTGTCATTTCTATTTGAGCCTAGTTAGTTTGTATGGGCTACGTGCCTACGTTGGAATTTTTTCTTATTTGATAGGAACAAGTATGAGATATAGTCATATAGAGATAGGATTAGGATATAAGTTATACATGATATAGGGTAATTATTAGATATTATTACAAAATTGCAGTCAGTAAATTATATATGGGATCCCTTCCTGTACGAGACAATAGAGAATTGCTAATTAAAAAATTTCTTCCTTTGCATTTCTTTTTTTTTTTCTTTTCTTTCTTTGTTGTTTTTTTTCTCTATTACACAGTTACACAAAGATTTACAAGATTGAAAAAATTAAGGTTGTGACAATCAGATACAATTGTAAAATATGTACTTTCAGTTGACAGAGAAAAGAGTGGATAATTAAGATGATTTTAAGGTTCAGTGCACGTAAAACTGGTTATGGAAAAACAAAAACAAAAAGTATATCAATTTTTTAATTCTTTGATCCAAAGTTTTATAAAATTTGATCGAGTACAGATTTAAAATGAGTTATAATAAGAATAACGTGAACTCTATTCATATTAATTTTAATTGGTGTCCCGAAAAAATGATTCTATACTAATTAACTCAGTTTTATTTGAGTTATCTTGAATTTTGTGTTAAATTAAAATATTAAGTTGTTTTTTGAATTGTTAATATATTAAATTTTAGAAAGCGACTAACTGTCCCCCTTACGACAAATGTAGTAGTCTTTATATACTGAATGTAAGTCTTTATACTCAAATGTAGTAGTCTTTATACTATTTGACTGGATTCATTATAACAAATATTGAGTGTCAAGTTTTCATTTCTCAAGACATAAAGTATTTATTTGTAATTTTCTTGTTAATTATATACTGCAATGAATAATGTATCATGGAAGTCTTTATAATTAACATTCGAAGTCTTTATACTTTTGACAATCTTTATTTCTCAGGGAATGTACACATAATATTTTATTTGACAGTCTCCATTTTAACATGAAAGTCTTTATATTAAATGTTACAAGTCTTTATACTGTATCACGTAACTGTTTGTCGCGTAGCGGGGGATGCGAGAGGGGGACAGGAAGTGGGAGGATGATATATTAACTCTAAATTGTATATATATACTAATTATTATTAAAAAAAATTAATGGACTCCACTGAGTCAAAATCTTGTCTACGCCACTGCTTCTAGAAGAATTGACATGATTAGCTCTGAGAGGAGAGAGAGATAGGAAAGGTAAAACACGTAGGGATGTAATGAAGAATTTAAGGTTGAAAGTTGAAAATATGTACGGGCAAATTCAGAATTTTCGTCAGGATGACAAGATCTATAATTTTTTTCTAGGAAATAAAATGAGGCATATTTTCAAATATACATGATTATTTTACAATAAATTTGACAAATCGTATAAACAGATAAGTTTATTTTGCAAAAAAAATTCCGAAGAAGGGCGGTTGCCCTCCCTGACTCTTCTTGAATCTGCCCCTGAATATGCATTATATATCCTGTGTTGGCACTTCCAAGTAAATTTGTTTATATTTGTACAACATTTCCGAATTTAATTTCCCTCTTTCTTCGTTTAGCATATCTTCCAGAATTATGACATTTATATATCTATAATTGGCATTGTAAAAAAGGAAGTGGAAAAGAAGAAAAAAAAGTTGGACAGTGCAACCGAGTTATGACGAATTCTGAATTCATAATTAAGTTTTTTAAATGGGGAAAATTTATTTGATGATTTCATGTACCACGCCACATATTTCACTACTTCACAAATACATATAGAATCTTAAAAAACATCTCATTTTATTATGCATATTGAAAACAACCACAAATTCTATCATCTTCGTACATCTTTCCAAATTCTCTCCAAAAATTATAACGAAGTTCAGATCTAATTAGAGAATGAGACGGAAAGGAGATAGAATTTAATGGAAATCTACTGAGACAGATTGAGGTCCGAAGCCAGTAAATAGTATGTATCGTGGTTATACTGCGTTTTTTTTTGGTTGAACATTGCCGTTTCTTAAAAAAAAGAATGGGTCCATTAAACCGGTTTTACCAGTTTATTTTGATCGTCTCATCGAACCAACTCTGATTCGGTTTTTTTTGGTTCTAATAAACCGACTGTTTTTAAAATCGAACCAAACATTGACTGGATAAGGCTTCGAATCAAAGATTAATCAGGCCAACTGTTGTTTTTTAAATATTTGTATATTTATGTATGAAGTTTAGTAACAAAAATGATGATATTATTGAAATAAATTTGAATAATGCTTTACTAATAATTTTGAACGTTTTGTTCCAAATAAATTTATTGATAAAGCACAAAAAAATATAAAATAATAATATTGCCTTCGGAATTCAGAATTTGATAATTATCAATCCACTAATAGTTATAATCAGAATTTTGGTGGTTGAAAATGAACTGTTTCTTCCCTCAAAAAAAGAAAAAGAAAATGAACTGTTTCTATAAAAATGCATCAATAGAATAAATAATTAAAATAAAAGTTGTTATATCGAAGATAACATAAATGCATAATATTCAGTTTATAGATTACACCATTTAATATACATAATGGACTCATTTCATATTATCCAATAATACAAGATTCTATAAATAAAAAAATATTAAACAAAATATAAATTTGATTGAATACATTTTTCAGGCCCAAACACCAACGTCTCACTTTTTAAGGTCTTGCGTCTATGCATATGGCCTAGTAATCCAGTGATATTATTAGAATGATTTTAAAAAGTCACGAGTTCAAATTTTGGTGGCATATAATTTTATAAAATATTTAAAAGGTAATAAATGCCGGACAATAACATACCTCTTATATAAAAAAAAGGGTCTTGCGTCTGTTTATTTTAATTATTTCAATTGGGTGTTGAAGCAAATTAAGATGATTCTTCAAATGAAGAGATTCTGTAAAGAAATAAATTGGCTTCATTTAATATTGAATCAATATAGGGTTAATCCTCTAAAATTATAAGAAGGATGTAACGTTCAAAATATTCTCATAATATAATATAGGAAAATGTTCCGTAGATACTACAATCGATATCGACTATCGATACACATGTTATTATGGCATTGTTTGAGTTATTATACACATTATTCGAGTTATTATGCATGTTATTTTTTGTACTGAAATAATTAATCATGTAATTTTTTGTACTGAAATAGTTAAGCATGTAATTTTTTGTACTGAAATAATTATGTATGTTATTTGAATTATAATGCATATTATTTTGTTAACAAGCGTAATAATTTTTTAATAACTTTGAAGTACAAAAATAATATAAATTAAATTTTCTTTTAAAACGAAAAATACTATACTAAGAAGAAGAATCTGAACAAAATTTCGTGAGAAATCGAATTTAGTTCACAAAATTATGATAATTTGGTTGCTTTTCTAGGTCTAATAGATATATCATGCATTTCAATCCACCTCAAGCCAATCGACGAACTGGAGGGGGGATAGATCTACACCACAATTACGTACTTGCGATAACAAGACGTGTCAACGTGTCATTACGAATTTCTTTTTGGTTATACCCGCTCGATAAAAATTTCTTTTTTATACTCCGAGAAAAAAATAACAACTATATGACTGATTTGAAAAAAATGATCAGCAATATGTTTATTTTCTGAACATAAAGTTCGAAGTACAAAACAAATGCATGTGTTTACGAATCATATTTAACTGAGAAGAAGAAATATCATAACTCTGAACGCACAAAACATGACGTCTGACGATCCAGATACATGCATTCAGAACTTCAAATCTCCAAAATGAATCACGTGTACAATGCTCAATGCTCACACATAAACATAACATAAATGCACAGAATAAAGTCTTTCCATCAAAGAGAAAAATAAAGTGGGCTCCGCCTTACATGTGTTAACTCATTTTCTTCTCACTCACTCTAAATCAATGAGAGGGACTTGACAGTATCGAAGAAAAAAACTTGTGTTTATAAAAAAAGAGAATATTTTCAATGGATCACGTCACACACGTATCATTTCATCAAAGATAGAAACTTGGCGACGATTATTAAGCTCTGAATGCACACGTCTTCTATCTCATCTGATTTGATTCGTAAACGCATGTGTTTAGCTTGTATTTTTAAACAGTGCGTTCAGAAAAATATTCCTGTCAATTTTTGAAATATTGTTATTTTTTTTAAGAATAAGCAAAAAAAAAAGTCTGTCATTACTCCGTCTTCTTCTAGAATCCACCACTCTGAAATCTAGGGTTGCTGCTCCGCCTTCTCTAGAATTCCTCTCTGTAGAATCCGACTTTCTTCCCCACAAATAACTGTACCACAAGCTCAATCTAAATCTCTACTGATAGAGCAGAGACAAAACGAGGGTTTTGGATGTAGTGTCCTTTTGGAGGTTGTAAAGCGCGAGCTCGAAGCGATAATGGCGAATTGAGGTATTTTTTTTCATCCAGATATGCTTTCTTAACCAATAATTTTCCCTCCCTTTTTCAAAAACCACTGTTTCTCACTTAAATTCAGTAAAATACTCCCAAAACATAGCTTGGTTTAACTTCTAGTAGAAATCTTAAGACCAAAAGTCCTAAAATGTAAATTCTCTCACATCAATTTCTGGCCTCTTTGTTACTTTGTGTTTAATAATATGAACATTTTTATTTCAGGCTCCGATATCACATTATTTCTCTGAAGTGTCTGTAGTCATCTTACAAGTTTAATACAAAATGGAAATTATATCTACTGAATCTGCCGACTGGATTCCTCGAGTTGGCATGGAATTTGAGACAATTGAAGCAGCATGGGATTTCTGGGTTAACTATGGAAATAAAATGGGCTTTGGTGTGAGAAAACACTTCATTAACAAGTGCAAGAAGACCAGCTGTATCTCTTCTAGAGGATTTTTATGCTCGAATGAAGGTCATCGCATAAATGACAAACGGGTGAAGTTTGCTAGGCCCCGCCGACCTGAAACCCGTACTGGTTGTCAAGTGGGAATGTCAGTCAAGCTCATAAGAGAAACAAATAAATACCGGGTTTACGAATTTAAAGCTGACCATAACCATGATTTACAAGGGCCAGTAAGGGAAGGTGGTTCCCAAGTTCAGACTTCAGGATTAGAAATGGAAATGATGGAAGATTCTTTAATTAGCCCTAATTATTTACCAACAAGGCGTCAGAGGGACTTGATTTATGGTGACACCGGAAAATTGCTAACCTTTTTTTATGAAAAGAGGCTCGAGAACCCTTCCTTCATTCATGCTGAGCAGCTTGATGGTGAAGAGAGAGTTACAAACATTTTCTGGGTTGATGCAAAAATGTGCATTGATTATGAACAGTTCGGTGATGTGGTTGTGTTTGACACGAGTAACTGCATGGATCTGCAAGTGAGGCCATTGTGCGTGTTTTATGGTGTTAACCACTTCAGAGAAATTGTAATTTTTGGTGCTGGTTTGCTTTATGACATGCGATTTGAGTCGTTCAAATGGTTATTTGAAACCTTTTTGAAAACCCATAATTTGAAAGATCCTAAAACCTTCTTTACGGACCCTGATCCAGTAATGGAGAGAGCCATAGCTGAGGCAATGCCAGAAACAGTACATGGGTTGCATGCAGATCCTATAATGCAAGAAGCAACCAAGGTTTTGAGCCGGTACAACAAAGATGATATCGACATGGTGGCTGCATTTAGGGAATGCATGTCTGAGTATTTCGAAGTACCTGAATTTGAGGAGGAGTTTGATGCATTGAGAAGGAAGGTCAGTACGGAGCCGTGGTTAGATGGCATGTGTAAAATAAAAGAGAAGTGGGCCCAGTGTTACATGAAACAAGCACTAACCCTAGATTTGCAGAACTTGCAGTTAAATGAGAGTTTTAACAAGGATTTGAAAGCTTGCCTGAATTCCGATTTGGAAGTAGTGCACTTCTTCAAACAGTTCGAGGTCTTGGTGACTCAGACTCGCCAAAAAGAAATTGAATCTGAAATAGTTTCCAAAAGACGAATTCCTTTTCTCAAAATGAGAACTCCTATTTTGTTGCAAGCAAGTCGCATCTACACACCGAAAATTTTCGAAAGTTTCCAGGATGAATATGAACTTGCCATGGGTGCATATATAAAGCCACCATTTGAGGGCCAACCGAAGAATGAATTCTTTGTCTCAGTTGGGGATCTGGAACTGGAATCGAGATTCGAAAAATGTTTCAAAGTAATTGGAAATGTATCGGACCAGATGGTTCTTTGTAACTGTAACAAATTTCAGAGTCATGGTTTGTTATGTGGTCATGCCCTAAAGGTGCTTGATTTTATGAATATTAAATTATTACCTGAACATTACATTCTAAAAAGGTGGAGCAAGGAAGCGAGAAATGTTACTGGTACAAGTAGTTTTACTGGTAATGGACAAAATGTCAAATTGAGTGTGGCAGCTAGAAATAAAATCTTATGCCGGAAATTTTTTAAAATTGCGGCAAGGGCTTCTATGTACGAAGAGTCTTATTTATTGGTTGATAGTTTGCTGGATGGATTGGAGAAACAAGTTGAAGAAAAGGTACAGAGTATTCTGAGTGCATCTCCACTTGTACCTAATTTGAATGTGAGATCACAAGAGGGCGGTACTGGTTTGGAGGGCCCAGGTCAGAATTCACGAGGCGGATCGAAGAGATTAGCAAGCAAGAAGAAAAAGAAAGTGGTGAAGAAGAATGGTTCTGTCAGCCAGAGTGCAGCTGGCAGTGACATCGTACACCCAGCTTATAAGGTATATTTAATTTTAGGAATCTTTTTTACTACAGAAGTGTTTACTCATCTAAGTTGGAGAGAATCACACAACCCAATGATTCAGTGTGGTTTGTAGTAGTGTTGACCAGATGATAACCTTCTAACTTACATGAAATTTTCATACATCAAATACTGTTCTTTGATTTAAATTGGATGTGCTGAAACAATAGAAGAGGAGTGATGAATGCCTGTAGGTCTGAATGTACAAAAGAGTAAATGCTTAACGATACCTTTTAATTTATGAACTTTGAATGAGGATGGAGGTTTAGTTGGGGTAATATTAGTGGGAATAGATTGGTGTACAGCATGTTTTTGTGCTAGGCATCACTGAAAAGAATTTCTTTTTGGTTGTAGTATGTATGATTTTTTTTTAATTAACTAATAAGCCTTTTTTAGATTTGCCTTAGCTAATGGGGATAGGGATAGAGTTTTTTAGATATATTAACTAATGTGGTGTTAAATATAGGAGATAACAAATACGGTTGAAGAGATGAACTATGAGCCAATGCACCCAGATAGCCAAGGCAATGGAGTTCATGCTGCTTATGGTCAATTATACATGGTAAATATGTTTCATTTTAGCTTCTTCAATATTTTTATTTTATTTAATTTTGCCAACAATCTGCAATAATTTCATCCTGCAACTGTACGGTACCAATCTAAATTCACAGGCCATTCTATTTGCACAGCTCTTTTTGTTTGGTGAATCTTGTAGAAGTTTCTTTGTCTGGGGCCTCAGTAAAGTGTTCCATTTCACTAGAAACTATAGAAAATACATAAAATCTCCACATCAAAATGTTGGAACTATGTTAAAGGGAGGATTCGTGATGTCAAGTCTGATTGATTGGGCAGTAATATAATCCTTGATTGATCTAGTTTACTGATTTTTTTTTTTCTTGTGTAAAAAAGGGTGGAGTGCCTCAACCTACTCATCCATTGGATACCACACCTTTTAATCAAGGCACAACCAATCTCTCTCTTCATTATGCAGCTAGTGCTGCTGGCTTACCTAATTGGCTAGGTATCTATTATTGACTCCTCTTTTTGGTTGTTTAATATATGTGGTTACTTCTACAATCTTGACAATGTATTTAAACATATATATATTAACTAAGAATAAATTTATATGTATATTATTGGACATATAGCTAATCTAACAATCAAATTTCATGCAATTTTAAGTATTGTTTGATATTGAAACCACTAATTCCGGACCTTGGAAATTTGAAGTCACTTGATGTGCAGTGGAAAATGCACAAAATTTCATTATATTTTGCAGATATCATATGTGATTAGTAAAAGATAAAGCATGTAACTCTGGATTTGAAATTTAAGTTCTATTTTTTAAAATTGTCAAGATTTCCAAATTAAAGAATTGTCAAGTAATCCTCAGTGTTTATATAATTATTGTGTTATTGCATAACTCTGCAGGGCATTGACGGAGGCACGGAGCACTT
Organism: Eleocharis quinqueflora; assembly: GCA_964058865.1. NCBI lineage: Eukaryota > Viridiplantae > Streptophyta > Magnoliopsida > Poales > Cyperaceae > Eleocharis > Eleocharis quinqueflora. The sequence continues at coordinate 77,768 of CAXKVX010000074.1, read as the reverse complement.
GGCTAGGCTATAGATGTTGACAACGTGCAAGTATAAAATCTAGATGTTGTAGTTTCCTAGCTTTCTAGTTTCTTTGTCAGAATTTGTTGTATGAATTTTACATGCAATTATGCTGTCAGATGTTGTATAGCTTCTGAAATGTATTACACTTCTTAGAGCCTTAATGTCCCTAGCTAAGTTTGTAATCTTAGTTGTATTATTATGAGGAATCATAATTAAGTTTGGTATCAGATCCTTTTCTGCTCATTCCTAGTTGTTCTATCAGATCTGTATGTAGATCTTCTAAATCATTTCCATTATTTTGAGATTTGAGAAATTATGCAGTACATATACTGGTCCGCTCCAGTGCTGTAATTGGGTAGAGTTGGTAAACTGAAAAGGATGCAATTATGCAAATACAATAAAAAGAAGACATTTATTGTTGCAAATAGTCAATATTCATCTTCAAAATAAAGGTCAAACCACCACTTCGTAAAATCTTTTAGTAACTGGCGTAAATCATCCCTCGTAGTGGTGGGACCAGCATTTCAAAAGCTAATTGCTTTACGCGTAGACTTCTACAGTTCTGCCATGATGATAATATAATTTTCTGATGATCTGTTCCTAGACGTGGTTCATAAACATGATTTGTCACGAATCTCAAGACCCACTTATAAAAAATATGAAGAAAGTCCCAATCTAAGTGACACGGTCTATGAAGCACCACTGGTTTACCAAATTTCCTATTATTTTGGTTTGCCTCTTTTGCTCTCCTATTTCATTTCTTCTCTTCTTCGTTTCTCAGATCTAGAAGACGACCATACGAATCCGAAATCAAGCCATGTCGTCGTTCGACTCCTTTCCGATTGACGGACACGATCCGTCCGTGCAGGAGGTCCCCTACGAATCGAACGGTTACGAGGGTGGCGCCTACGCCTCCTTCACCGACGCTGATGTCACTGGTGCCCCCACCTCCGACGGGGTCTTCATGTCTGCCATGCCTGATTCGCCGGAGGGATACGGAGGGATTTCGGGGTTCGGATCCGCGTCGGGGCCTGACCCGGTCCAGTTCGGCATGCCAATGGATTCCGCCAATGGCTACGGAGGGGATAACGGGGAGATCTTTGTTTCGGATGGACCTGTCTTACCCGATCCAGATGAGATGAAGGAAGAAGGTTTCATGCTCAGAGAGTGGCGTCGGTTAGATCCTTCTCTCTATATATTACGTCTCATTCTGCAAAACTGTAGAGTTTGTTGGTAGTGAGTTTTGGATTGATCTCAGCTAAAATTAGCATCTTTTGCACCAAAATGAATGAAAGTGTGACTTGGAACTAAGGATCAACAATGGGTTGATCATAAATCAGTCTTGGTAGGTAGTAGGAACTAGGAAATTTTTTAGTAAGGATGTACTGTTGTTCCTCAATTGGAAACCTTATTAGATTCATTAGAGACATAATATTTGAGTTTTTCTCTTATCGTAGTCCTGATGTGATGTATTGTTCATTATATTACTATATTCTATAAAAAATCCTGATGAAAACCTTGATTAGCTACAATTCCAATATAAAGTTATTGTAACTGGTATAAGTATAACCATGTGCCACTTGTGCTGTTTCTGTTGTCCGGTCTTGATTCTGAATTTTTAGTTTGTCTGATTGTAATAAATGATTTGTGCCTGTCATGAAAGATACCAGCTTTTCTTTTGTTCCTTTATAGTTTATCTAGAGACGATACACTTACTGGATATGCCCCTGTGGCCTCAGTTGGATCTGTTTACATATTAAATGGATTCATTTTGGTCAATAAAGTTTTATACTAGCTGAGTGTTTGAATTGTTTTACTACGAGCAGAAAGAATCAGATCGAATTAGAGGAGAAGGAGAAAAATGAGAAGGAGAGAAGAAATGAAATCATTGCTGAGGCCGAAGAGTTCAAAAAATCATTCTATGAGAAGAGACAGACCACCTCCGAGACCAATAAGACCCAGAACAGAGAAAGAGAAAAGGTAAAAAAGACATATATCAAAATAGTCATTTAATTTAAATTGCATCTCTCATCTTACCTGATGCATCAACATCATCAACAACAACAAAGCCTTTATCCAGAGAAGTCATGACTGTCCCTGTTTGTACGGCAGGGACCATTGTTTCCTTATTTTAATAAAGATTAACATTGTTTCCACGAAGTCCTAACTTCAGGCCTTGTACATCTCTGCGCAGTACCACAACACCAAACAAAATCAATAACAAAGTATTACATATAAACTTTGTACGAAACCAGGACTGTAATCACGAACTGCGCACACTAAACAGAAATTATGCACATGTTTCCCTAGCACAACTCTGTTCCCCTAGCATACCTTCCCAACCACAGACACTGCACCGGTAAAAACCAAATCTAGTATCATATATCTTTGACAATATTGAATGTATCACAAACTAATTAGTTCAATAACAAATTAACAGTATTTATCCTAAATAACCAAATCCCTTTTGTTACCAGAACTAAATGAAATATCCAGTTTTTAACAACAATATTACAACCAATCAGCAGCTATGACATCTCAGCTGCAAACTACCAATTTGAAACTTATCGAATCTTGATATTACCATAACATGCCAGGATTTTTTTTTTCTAATAATACTTTTTGTGTTTTATTATCTGCACAGTTGTTTCTGAAAACCCAGGAGAAATTCCACAAAGAGGCTGACAAACACTACTGGAAGGCAATTTCAGAATTAATCCCTCATGAAATTGCGAGTATTGAGAAAAAACGTGGCAAAAAGAAGGAAGATGAGAAGAAACCCACTGTAGTTGTAATGACAGGTCCAAAACCTGGGAAACCCACTGATCTTTCTAGAATGCGTCAAGTACTCGTCAAACTGAAGCAGACACCGCCACCACATATGATCCCACCTCCCCCACCTGCTAAGGATGCCAAAGATGGAAAGGAAGGGGCAAAGAAACCAGGTGAAACTGCTAAAGGTAAGGAGAATAAGACAGAAACTTCTGTGCCTGAGGGGGAGAAACCAGTATCAGTTGAGGTGACTACAGAACCTACAGCAGCGGCGCCAACACCAGCACCAGCACCAGCACCAGCCGAAGCTAATTAAATTGATTTAGAACAATGAGAAAGGTAGCTGTTTGTCTTTATTACTATTTGTTTCTCTTGTTGAGTACAAGTAATTATATTTTGTTTTGCTTTTTGTCACCCAGAGAGTTGCAGTACTGGGAACTGGTTGTAATGAGTTTTCTTATGTTTTTTTTTACATTGGGTATTCTTTGTTTGTCAATAACTTGGATTTAGGAAGTACTTCATACTTGATGTTCGCATTGTACTCTTTCTTTTCCATGAAGTTCAATTGTCCATCAGAACTTGATTGTTTTCTTTATGCCCTTTCCCCGAGTTTGTAGATAGGTACGTGAAAATTAACAGTTTGTACTAAAAAGGTAGTGTCCCAAATGTGAAATTGTGAAGTAATGATTTGGTTTTGTAGCTGCAAAAAAGCGTCAATTAGACCGCTGCTATAATGTTCCTTGCACGTATAATCATAGATGTTGGTAACATTTGTATTGTTACCATCAAAAGCATAAACATAGTTGACATCTGTGCAGAATTTGGATTAGTAGATGTGTGATGAGACAGAGTCTACAAACATCTAAAAGTCGGCTCTTTTGAGTTATTACAAAGCATCCTCTGTAGTCTGTACCCTAATCTCTCCCTTCCTCACAGCATCCACTAAGGTTTTTCATGTATTATTTTATTTTTGAAACAAACAGGACCAGCGTGCTAGCTTTCAGCCTTTCGTTACCTCCTGCCTTTTTATGGAAATCAAGTATTAACATCCCGGATCAAAAAGATCCATTAAGAGTCTAACAATCTATTGGCTATAATGGTGTGCGACTGTCATTGTGATTGCACAAATTTAATCCTTCTTAAAGTCTTGAAAATCTTTTTTTTTCACGAGATAGAATGGTATTTTCTTCCAAGGGCCTGGATAAAGTATTTGCGTCTAAGGAATGCTTTTGGTAGGAAATTACAGGACGTGCAAAGAAAGAAAGAAAGAAAAGTGAATTTGCAAGTGGAATTGATATTTGATACGACAGTTTATTAATGCGATTTGGTACCTGTAACTGATAGCGACAACCTAGATAATAGGAAATATGATCCTCTTAAGATCGGATTCAGAGCCACGCGACATCACACTGGATTCAACAAGTGATACAACGAGAGCTGCTTGATTCGTGTTGCGCATGTCTCGAGATCCTGCATTCATATCTATTGGTCGTTTTATCGTGTCGCATGACACAACATACAAACGTCCTTACCTGTGGTGGTCATGATTACATAATATTTGGAGGTTTTCACAACTACAGATTTGATGAAATCAAACGGAGCCAAATATATCCCAAAATCAAATCGCTGGTAGTACTATTAACCTGAACATTAAATCAAGTTGGCTCAGCGCAACTTCCCTTCAGAAAAATAAAAGGTTATCCAACTAAGCACAAAAGAGACCAACATAAAAGGGGAAAAAACCGAAACTAAAATCAGCAATTCCCTTCTTTTTAATGACTGTGCTGATGAGCATATGCAAACCTTCTCTACTATATGGGTGAACTGAATTGTTAGTTTACTAAAGGGTGGGGAAACATGTGTAAATATAAATAGAAAGCAATCTGCATATTTTGAAACTAATAGAGGTCTAAAACAAGGAGATCTCTTGTCTCCAATCTTGTTTAACCTTGTTGCAGATGCATTTAATGTGATGATGGTAAGGACATCAAACATGAGGCTAATCAGAGGGCTGGGTCGAGAGATAGAGGAAGGATTTCAAATAACTCACCTCCAATATGCTCATGACACGATTATATTCACCAAGGTTGAAGATAGAATGATGCTGACAATCAAATGGGTCTTTATTGCATATGAAGCTCTAACTGATATGAAAGTTAATTTTAATAAATGTGAGATATTCCCAATTAATACATCAAGAGATAAGATAGATAGATTAGCTCAAATATGATGTAAGGTGGCTAATTGGCCACTGGTATACTTAGGTATTCCTATTCATTGGAAGAAAACAAAAGTCAAAGATTGGAATGGTCTTATTGAAAGATTTCAAGGTAAATTGCAGGGGTGGAAGGGATCATTACTATCTGTGGGGGGTAGGTTAACCTTGCTTAATAGTGTGTTGTCTTCCTTGCTAATATATTTGATGAGTGTTCATATGATACCAGCAAAAGTAAGAATGCAGTTAGATAAAATGAGGAGAAAATTCATATGGCAATCAGGGGCACAAAGAAAAATACATTTGTGTAAATTGGGAGATATTTGTAGGCCAAAAGATCAAGGGAGGTGGGGGTAATTAATTTATTGGATATGAATATTTTCTTGATGTGCAAATGGCTTTGGAAACTCAAAGATCCAAATTACACAGGGTGGTGGAAAACAATTTTAGAGATAAAATATCATAACATACATAATCAAGCTAAATGGTCTCCATTTTGGAGGACAATTAAAAAATATGAGGTTATTATTGACATAAATAGATCTGTGGAGATAGGTAATGGTCTCAAACTCGTTTTTGGTAAGATAGTTGGTGTGGGCCATGTTCTTTACAGGTCCAGTTTGGTGAGCTATTTAATATCTGTATGACCACCAACATCACAATTGCTGAGCTGGTATCAGAGGGGTTTCAATTAATTAAATTCAGAAGACAGCTATCTAACAGACTGAGAAACCAGTTCAGAGAGATGCAGAAAATAGTTCAGGCCTATTTTCCTTTAAATTCTGATATAGACAGGGTCAAGTGGCAAAATAAACAGATAGGACATTTCAAATGTAGAGATATATACAATTGGTTGGCAAATAGAGGGGTAACTTGTCAAATTTCAGCTTATATTTGGAAACTGCATATACCATTGAAAACTCAGGTCTTTATATGGCTAGTTTACAGGAAAAAAAATTTAGTGAAAACTACTCTCAGAAAAAAGGGTCGGGAAGGAAATGTAAAATGTGAATTCTGTGAAGAAGATGAAAACATAGATCACCTATTCTTTAATTGTGCAAATATGCAAAGGATATGGAATTGGGTTAGGATTCAATTTGAAATACCTAGGTGCCCAACATCAGTTGATGATTTGTTGAGGATCATAGAAAGTCAAGGGCATTTGAGGAAAGAGCCAATGATCAATATGAGCATAGCTATCATATGGGTCTGCTGGCTCAATAGAAACGATTGTTGTTTTCAAAATGGAAACAACTATCAACTGATATATTATGTGCTAAAGCTAAAGGTCTTATTGGATATTGGGCAGGCCTATGGAGTGATAGACTGAAGACTGAGATGGTGCAATGGCTGAAGAACATCCAAGTGAATGACCATGATGGACAAGGCAACTGCAGAGAGCAACAACTGGTACAGAGTGGGTGGGGAGCTGAAAAAAACATGCTGATGATAGTAGATGATGATGCCACAAGGAGGGGTGCTGAAATGTTTACACGAGTACAATAGCCGTTTTGTTGATTGTTTTGAATTTATGTAATAACCAAGACTGGACGGTTGTTGTTGATTTTTTCATATTAGGTACAGAAGTGTTGAAAGTGAAAGTAAGCACAATACTTTGTTGTGTAAATAAAGGTATAGCAGGGAAATTGCAGGGGTTGGGTTTAGCTTACGGAAGGGGAGCATTGCAAGATCTGATAGTATAGATAGATAATAATGGAGCGCTGGTGCTAAAGATGCATAGTACTGACGCCGAGATAGAATATAGGGTGTGATGCTTAGAGAATGTATACTTTGTTTTTATTCAATGAAAATGAAGTGATGAGGCTGATTCCCACTTGTTTCAAAAAAAAAAAAAAAAATGAGCATATGCAAACATACTGTTTACATTACACGAGGCCACGAGAAAAGCATACTTTTTTCTTTTAGTTTTGAATAAAATTTTGAACAAATTATTGCACTGATCGATGAAAATGTACGACCATAAAACAGAGATTACACGTATTAACTGATGCTGATAAATAAAGTGTTTCTGTTTATTAAATAATAATAACAATTTCAATACAAAATGTAAACGAACTCCTGCAATACTAAAAAAGCAAAAATAATCAAAAGCCAAATTATAAGACCATAAATAGATGTAATATTTCAAATACAATTGAACTCCAATAAAATTAGCTTCAAATCAGCCAATTTGAGCCACTATTGCCACATTAGCATTAGTATCAGTATCATCCATTTTCTTTTGTACTACAATTTCGGTTGGGTTTAGACAACCCCGCATCCACTCATGCCCCAGTTGTGCTCTTTCATTGTCTCCAAATCCAAACACAAGCCCCTTGCTTGTGACTGCCACAGTATGGTACAACCCAGTGCTGATTTGGGATATGCAGTGTGACCTTAAACTGTCTAAAACCCTAGGTTTCATGATCTTGTCAGAGGTCCCCTTGTCAAGAAATCCTAGACTTCCAAACCCCATCCATCCAAAGGCATACACAGATCCCTCATCAGTCAAAACAAAGGTTTTTCTCTTTCTTGCACAAACCTGAAAAGGAAGACAATTTGAAATTTGTAAAAGGTTTTCTGTAGATAATTACTTGATACATCCTGATCATCATATTTAGATTGATAACAACAAAGAAAATTAGCAAAGATCGAAATTGCAACCTGTACACCAATTTGATTCTTGAGGTTAGTGACAAGTTCAGGGCTAGTTCTGTCAGTTTCATCACCGTGACCAAGGGCCCCACAGTAACCTCTCCCCCAAGTATATACCTGTGGTAAAATTACATTTCTCATTATTATTTTTTTTCTTTCTTTCACAGAAAATAAAAAATCTAATGAATAAAAACAACTAGACATGAAAAATGTGGATTATGTTCCGGTGGTATACACTCATGTGCTCATGAAATTTATTAGTAAATGCAAAAATTAGCAAGGTGTCATATTTTACTTCATACTTCTATTTTGATTTCTTATTTCTTCTTTAACATTTTTTTGGGGTGTGGTAAAAGCAGGATCAAACACAAAAATAAAAAGAAAAAGTGGAAAAGAAAAAAGATGCTAAACAGAAAAATTGCTGGTCTACCACCAGATGCATGTAACTTAACAGGTGCAAAACCATATACGGAGAGAATCTTACATAGCCACTAGAATCTAGCGCAACTGCATGCTCATCTCCTGCAGAAACTCTAACAACATGAATATTTCTGCGGCGAAAAGACTGAATAGCTCTTGGCAATAGCTCGTCATGCTGGTCTCCATGTCCCAAGCAGAAGTTGGTACATGACCCAAAAGAGTGCACCACACCATCATGGGTTACAGCAAATGTGTAACTTGCACCTGCAGCCACCTGTGCAACCTGACCGAGGCCTTGAAATAGAGATATTAATTTTGGTTCTGAATGGTCAAGTGTGTCACCATGACCGAGCTGTCCATGTGTATTGCTCCCACATGTGTAGACCTGACCGCTGTGGGTCAGGATTACTGTGAAACTCAGACCAGTAGCAACCTAAATACAAAAATGATACATATGCAATTAACACACTATAGTGTAAAAATTGCCTCAGTCAAGAAAGCATTGTTGAAGGCAAGAGTCATTTGGTCAATCTACACTTCAATTAAAATGATGTTTAATGGCTCTGGACTTCTCGTTAGTTTGCAAAGAGAGAAAATTATTTATTCATTATTTACTCTACTTTTTTATAAATAACTGGTATCATAATTATGCATGGCAATTACTATCATTTACCTGTTTACAAGGGATGCCAACAAGTGCTTCTATGCGTGTTGGCCTAAATACAGTTCGACCCACCTCTCCATGACCACAACAATACGAAGAATTATCACCACATGTAAACACCTATAGTAAAAAGATATTTAGTTGCAGTTAAGAGAGTTTTAGTCTCGCTCTTTATTAAAAAGATTGAAATAAACCATAACCATGTACCTCTCCAGTTTGCATGACAAAAGCAGCGTGGTTGTGAGCGGCAGAGATATTGATCACCTGAGAAGGAGATGGTAAATTTACACGGCAAAAAGAGGCACACTGTGTTATATCCTGACCATGACCCAACACGCCACATAAGCTTGAACCACATGAGTACACACAGGAATCGTGAATTAATAATGTGTGATACCTTCCTGTTGTAATTTGCATCTGCCAATAGCAGATAATAAATCAAGAACTGCCGTCGTTTGATACAATATAGCACAGAAATCAAGCTTCTTTTTTTTCCTGGCAACTACTTATGGTTATATTTCTTGGAAAATGTGGAAATTGACATTAAAACACCTATTAACTAATTTTAAGACATGATACAAGCTCTGGTAATCAAACTTTACATGATATTACAAGCAACTATTTTCTTACATTTCTCAATTGAACCCAAACCATGTCCAACAATTCTAAATGATAAGGATTTGCCACAGTAACCATTATCACTTGACGATTTAGCTTGTAAATATACATTCAGGGCTTTTCAGGGTTTTGTTGACATAAATGTTATCCAAAACGATGTTACAAAGAAATATAATTCCAGATATCAAATAAAAATAAATTCAACAAAATTACTTTCCCTGAAGAAGTCTCAACGGTGTCAGAGGATCCCTCAACCGATTTCAAAAATCGGAGAGCTTTTTTCCAACTACCCCCGCATCTATCCACTAACGCAAGCTTAGCTCCCTGACTAAGAGACGCAAAGATATCATGATTCTCACAAATCCGATAAGCAGCATACTCCACCAGAGAAGCGAACACTCCACCAGTGAATGCCACGTGTCCCCTAGAACGGAATACCCGACACGTGGCCTCCACTCGCGCCAAGTCAGCTGGGCCCAGGCGCCCACAGGAGAGGATTTCTGTGATTATGTGCGATGGTAGATCCTCCATTAATATCTCGATTCTCGATTTCTAACAATTATTAAAATAAAATCAAGGTTAATTAGGTATTGGGGCTCATGGTTTCTCAAAGAGCTAGAGAGAAAGAGAGAGATCGGGCAATTGACAAATTGAATAAATAAACAGAAGAATATGAAGGGAATCAATCAGACTAGATTGACTTTATACATTAATTCTTCTCCTCAAAGGAGAGGGACAGATGAAACTTTGTTCCGAAGCTTGAAGCTGTCTCCAGTGCTCTGAGAGATGTGAATTCGAGAGAAAGAGGGGGAAAGAGATTGATAGAGTAAAAAAAAAAAAAGAACAAGTGGCAGAAACTTAAGGTCCAATTTGAATAAACCTGGTCTAAATTTTAAGTGGTGGGACTTGATCTATTTGCACGTGATTTTCGCAGGGATATTTTAACGGCTCGTGAATTTAATGCTAGAGATGTCAGATCCACGATTTTTTATTGACCCTGAAAAAAAAAAAATAAGAATAACATCTGATCCTGTTCCAATAAGTATAACACCTCCGATTGTAGTTTATAAATGTAGGCGTTCACTCTGTACGGACGCGTTCAAAAATTCAAATTCTCAATCAAAAGAAATTCTAATTAAAATTAAAGCTGTGAATGTAGAATCTGAATGCAGTCTAAATGCAGAGCTCAGACAATATTACTGATTGCAAAGTATGAATGCAGAGTCTGAATATATTATTCAAATAACACTACTGAACGCAAAGTCTAAACGCTAAGTTCACATGTTCTTACATGTTCTTACAGAAAAAATTGATTGAGAATCTCAATTTATGAATGGATGCATTTAAATAACACTCATAAATGCTTGCGTTTACAAAAATAGAGTCAGAAGTGTTTTACTTATTGAGCCAATGTCTGAAACGTATTTTTAATTTTTCTAGATCACACAAAAAAATTCTCAGATCCACTGTCTATCAAGAATAAAAACAAGTGGCAGTGAAACAAGAAACGGAAAAAGGCTTCTCTACTTTATTTCAATATTTTTAGTTTTTTACTACCTTTTACACTTGACGTCTTGACGTGGTTTATTACAATCGGTCCACCGAAGTTTTCGTAGAAGTTTGTTAAAATCGAAGGTGTTATAAAATGCTCGCGGAGAGAATCAGTACAAGAAAGAGCCCCACACAGATCAGAAACCTCATTCATTGTGGAATTGTATCCGCTGCTCTTATTTAGCAAGAGCAGGATCCTGCTCTTCTGATTTCGACCGTTAAATTTTCAAATCTAAAACTTATAAAATATACAGCTCCTGATTTCCATCTGTGGGCGGTCCGATTAAAATTGGGCGGTCGAGATGGAAGAGAGCAGGGTCCTGCTCTTATCAAAAAGAGCAGCAGATACAGATCCATTGATTGTTGGGTTTAATGGGTAGAGGATCCTGTGGTCCACGAGAAAAGACTGTAAAGAGCAGGACCCTGCTCTTATCAAAAAAGCAGGACGTATCGTCAGCTGCACTTTTTTGTGTGCAGAACTTTACTTTAATCTGGATTATCCGAGTGAAGATAGTCACTGATATAATTCATAATCTTACTTATATAATATCAAATTGGAACCGTTAATTATTAAGATAAAAAATTAGATACTTCAAAAGACGGTTACACCGAGTATTCAAGTTCATTTGGATCGTTTAATTCATTGAAATTAGTAAAAAATGAATTTTTAAAAAATACAACATAAATTAAAATAAATTACTTTTCACAAATCTTGATGAATTGAACGATCCAGATAACTCGAAGTACCAATATATTAATTTTTTGAAGTACACGAGATTTTGCTAATTTTTAATTCGATGATTCGCCTGCAAAAAAATTACAGTCTAGGATTACGTTTCAGCCTCCACCAGGGCTAGATTCGGGGATCCGAATCTAGGACTGTCAATGAAACCCTTTTGGCCGTTTATCCAACCTGTATCATATCCGCTAAAGCGAATATGGGTAAGGATTTTTTCGTTAGCTTATCGAATATGAGTATGGATAAGAAAAAAATTCGTTAATTTATCGGGTAAGGGTACAAGTAAGAGCTATATCGTACCCATTACCCATTGGATAAATTATATAAATATATATTATAATTTATTTCATAGCTTAATTAACTAAACTAAATTAGAAAATATGCATTTCTAAAAAAAATTATGCATCATTGAAATATGCATGTCTTGTTTTAGTATTAAATAATGCATCATGTATATTGATAAAGAAATTGATTTGTATTCTATTTCTTTGATAATGTTTCATTAGCAAGTAGTAAGTAGTGTAATTTTTTTAGTGACAAGTGACGTGAGAAGAAATTTTGTGATTTTTGTAAATTCTAGAATGTTATTTATAGTTGTATTTTAGCACTATATATTTATTTGATACTATTAATTTTCAAAATCATACAATTTTTTATTGATTTTTATTTTTTTTTATCCATTACCTACTGTTATTTTTTTCGTTATCCGAAATTTTTGACGGGTATGAGTAGGATATGGGTAAAGAAAAATTTAATGAATATGAGTAGAGTATGAATAAAAAAAAATTTAATGGATATGAATATGAAAATACCTCCATCCTTATCCTACCATATCCATTGACAGTCCTATTCGGATCTACTGCTTTCTAGCATAGATGGTAGGGATTTTGGAGTATATAGCCACAAATCTGTGCCGTTGATTTCTAATCTACGGTTACCTGAGTCATTGGAATTGGATGATATCATTATAATCCGATCATCATTAAATAAAAGAACAAAACAAAAGAAGAAAATATTCTGAATGGATTTCACCTTGAAATTCTAGTTGGCATTGTAATTTGTAAATTATTGTTTTAGGATATGATTTGTACAAAAGTTCTGCACGAATATCTACGCACCAAGCTGTATTCAATTCTTAATAAATAAAAAGAAAGGTTTGACCTTTGTCTTTTTTTTAAAACTTAAAATCTGTACAATTCTAGTGAAATTTTATGGATTATACAATTAATCAACGGTTTGAATTAAAACAGAAGACCCTTGCATATCAATTTCGAGAAAATAAAACTTGAATAAATTTATTGATCAATTTCCAGCTTGATTACTTTTAAAATGAATCAAGCCGAACTTGAGCTATATGGATCATTGAGCTAATTTAAGACTTACCTCCATAATAGCTCGAGCCGTAGAGAAACTAAATTATTAGCTTCTTAATTGTTTCTGTTTTATATATAATATAAGACAAATAGTAATTGTTAATATACACTGGAGAAAATTTATTTAATTACAAATAGAGTATAAAAAAATATTATTGATGTGTGAATTGTGTATTATTTATCAAGTTTTAATATTCAATTTTCCGTGTTCTATCGCAAGTGTACGATGTCGTTAGTATGAATTGGGTGTCGAACACGAGAACAAGTCGATCTCTAAACTAGAACTGAACGATTAAAAACCCTAAGCAAGTAAGAAGGTTGGTGTAGAATGTTTGTTCGGTAACCAATTGCAAAAGAAAACAATAAAAAGTTATTGTGTGATCAAGGTTGGAGGTCTAGGTCCTTACGTTCACTACTCACTTATTTTTAACAATTCAATTAGTTCAACACGCTATGGTATATATCAAGATGAACAATGGTAGGTATTAGCGGTTGGTCTCCCGAGCTTATACATACTCTAACGTAAACCAAGTCGTGTTCATACTGTCGTATTGAATGATCCCGGTCGGCTGCTTTCTATTTCTATAATGCACACATATCTAGTTACTGGTTAGGCCGATTCGATGGCCTTATACGAATTAGCTCCTCTGACCCCGTTCTTGATCCAATGTGGAGATTATGATCAGAAATCTTGTTTCATTAATTGCATTCATGGCTGAATGGTTAAAGCGCCCAACTCATAATTGGCAAATTCGTAGGTTCAATTCCTACTGGATGCACCACATCCTAATGGGAACATTCAAAAAGTCTATCAGAATTAGCTCAATGGGATCTTCCATAAGGAATCGAGGGTTAGTCAAACCTCGGGTTACGCTAGAATTGACGTACGCACCACGGTTAATTATTCTGAAATCTTGGTACCGTGCAATTATGGTATGGTACCGCACTTCAAATACAATTAACTAGTCTCTTAATCAACCAAGATCCCTCTCGAGTACGATAACGATTAAGTGTTTCTTTTTAGTCGGAATTAACAAACGATTTCTCAATTCAATTTATCAAACTCTAAGATAAACAAATAAAATCAAAGAAGCAATATCCAATAGCAAATCGTTTACAACAATTCAAACGTTAAAAAACAAGTTTCATAGTTACACGTAAGGCCCTAGAGAGGTATTTAACCTATCATGATTGCTACAAGTACAAGAGACATCCATTACAACAAGAGAGAGAATAAAGTGGGAGAAAAGGGTAGAAAAATCGAAAATGTCTCCCGTGTGATGAACCGATCTCTTCTCCTTGTACCAAAACCTAGCCACCTTCCTTGGTCTTCAAAAATCGCCTATGGAGCTCTCAAATAGATCTGAGGGAGAAGAAAAATCAAGATCGGAAAGTTCCCACCGATTTCCCCGTTAAATTCTGAGTAAAATCATTCCAGATCTACTCTTGGCGGCCCGCAAATTGCTGTACAATTTGCCCTCCGGCCAGCTTGCCAGAACACCTTGTGTGCATGATATTGCTCGACATGAGTTTCGCTGAAAACCTGAATAATTAACTTGCAGCCCGCAATGATGTCTTGCGGCCCGCAAGTCCAAGCTCAGTTGTGAATGCCTTTTCTTTGGCTCCTTGGGAAATAAACTTGTGACTCGCAAGGAATTCTTGCGGCCCGCAAAAAGTTGCAAATTACAGCTCTATGCTCTGCTTCACGCCTCGTGCTCTGATTTTCGCTCCGTTTGTCTTGTACCTGCATCAAATAATAAAACTGAGCAGAATCAAGAACTTGCATATATTTTTGACAAATTAAACTAAAATACTCAAAGTAGTAGTCTGAATTGCGTTCTAAACACCGTGTTCCGAAACGCATAATTTTGGTCGATAATTATCATGCTTGCCCATGTATCACTTTCTTAATGCTTGCAAATCGCATTCATTCATTTTTTTATCAAAATTCGTGCTAATCAATGACACTTGATTTGAATTTACCGACAAATGGTTCTTCCAATTGACGAATCATCTGGAACCTAATTCACATTAGTTAACACGAATCTCGATAAAAAAATAGAAGAACATGATTTGCAAACACAAAGACGAAAAGAGAGTAGTGCATGCACAAGCAGAAAAATATTACTCTTTACAAATATTTTATCGATTTTATAACAATTGTCCTTACTTTGTGGATAGGTCTAAAAAATGTATCAGAATTTCGGATATGCTAAGAATCCAATGTTGATTTTGTTAGAAACGAATTGACAAAGGCATCAAAACATGCAACCATAATCCTTAGTACGTATATTAATATAAGAGAGCTGATATAGCAATAACACAATCGATACTAATAAATTAATTCAGTTGCATTTAATTTGCACATTGTAGATTTTTCGGTGAATACTTAAAGAGATTTGACATTTGAAGAGCTAAAACACAACTACCGTCGAAAGAAAAAAGAAATAAAAATTGCCAAGCAAGACAATCATACTTGACTTGATTTAGAGATCAAATCTAAAATCTAAAATTATTCTCTTATTAATTAGACAAATTAATATTATTTCTTATACTTATAATTATTAGATCATTTGTTTTGAGTTAAATAAAAATTTATTTTATTTCTTTTTTTTAAGCATCAAAACCTTCATGCCCCTTTATATATCCACCAAAATAATAGGCTTTTGTTGAGTTGGAAATAAAGGAACCATAACCTTTATATATTCACCAAAGTAATAGGCGCCAACAATAGAGGTGCCTGAGGGCCTCTTAATAACAGCCCCCTTTAGTGCCCTTTCATCAATTAATTAATTAATTAAATTAATAATTAATTAACATTTCTTTATTACAAATATAAAAAAGAGTCTTTCGTAAAAATTCAGAATGAATATTTATATAAATCTCAGATAATATTTGGGATCAAAGAAAGTGAATTTCGTCATTAATTTTTTTCATCAAAATTCTGATACTAATTTTTTTCATCAAAACTCTTTAGTAAATTTTTAAATAAACTTGACTCATAATAATTAAATAGACTCATAAGTAATATTATAACAAATAATATTCTAAAAGAAGTAACTTCTTATGCTTCTTTTGTTAGAAGGAAAAATAAAATAAAAATATCACAAAAATATACCATGGTTGGCGGATGGAGTGGCTTATGAAGAATTGAAGATATCAAAGAAAGTCCTTCAAAGCCCAAAGAAACGTGTAACATGAATAAATATCCCACAAATGTGCTCCACACATTTCTTGCTTCCATGGTACATCAATTCATATCTAATTAAATTCCTATAGAGCACACCAACTCAAGCATATCACAAAATAAAAAGAAAAATGGAGTGAGAATAAATCATATCAAATGCATGAATTGCAATGAAAAAACATATCACTTAGGCATTACCTCGAACTGTTGGTGTGCAGGGGACTTCTTAGAACAATAGCTCACAAAAGATGACCGGACAAGAACTACGGGATTTGAAGGGAATGTCGCGATCGAACCGTATCATCTGCACTCATTTTTTTTGTGCGCTTTTTGCACAGTTTAATCTTGACCGTTGGATTAAAGATCAACGTTCGACCGTTACTGATATGATTCAGAAAAGAATCGTTGATCTTTAATTTGACGGTTCAGATCTACGCAAAGAGTGGAAAAAAAATGTGCGCAGAATATTTCGTTTCATATAGCAGTTCTAAAATTAAGAGAGCGGAGAAAGTGATGGTATGGAACTATGGAAGTGCGTTATTTCCATTTTTTTGCAAAGGATTGGTGTGCCTAGCAAGTAGCAATTGCTTCGAGAGAGAACAAGGAAAAAGGGGCTCAACTATTGAAACCATAGTCTAGTTTCTTATTGGATGAATTACGAATCTCCCATTAAATTGGGAATTCTTTTCGATAATTGTTTGTTTTGTTAGGCTGAACAGGCCGGGCCGGGCTTATTAGTAAAAGCGTATGCTCGTATCGTACTTTTTAGGGGTAATGTTTGAGGGCTTCCTAAATTTTCGTTTCTGATATGTTATCTCCTGAATTTTTAATTAACAAACACTCTTCGGAATTTTTAAATCAATGATCTAAATATGAAATGGCTGAAATGTCTCCATATATTAATAGTATAATGTTTACATTTTTTGTGTTTATATATTTTAATCTATGAAAAGTTTGTAATATTTTATAAAATAAATATTGACAATTAAATATATGTAATTCACGTGATGTTTGTTATTTACTATTTTTAGTGTGATTCATTATATTTGAATAAAAAATATTTTACGCCTCATTAGAATTGTTAATAGCATTGTATTCATATATAAATAAAAAACTTTATGAAATAATAAATTATATACTTTTTATATTAAATGCTGTAAAATATAATGATTTGTAAAATGAATTAAAATACCAAATTTATCAAAAGAATTATAACATCATTTATTTTAAATATTTAATTAAATAGTTTTGAATAAACTGAAAATTTAAAACAAAAATTGAAATAAAAAACTGTTATGTATTATGATATTTTATTTACTATCTATGATTTTAAAAAATATCATAAATTTTATGCAAACTGAAATTACCGTAGAAAATTACCGTTACCTTTTGTTTTAAGCATCTTTTGTATTCACGTATTTTTAATAACCAAAATATCCAACTCATTATCCATTCTATTTTTTTATTCCAATTATCATTCTATTACTCTTATTATGTATCAATTTTCTGAGAGATTCAATAAAGCTTAGTTAAAAACCCCATTCACTTGTTCAATTACATCTTTACTTCTTCAATTATCCTTTAGTTCAACCAATTTCTCATCTGGGATCAAAACAAACAACAACAATGATTAGAAGATAGTTGTTATATTAGATTTTGCATAAAGCTCTTTTACATGAACTAACCAAATCAGCATAACTCCACTAAAGCTGCACTAGTCAAAAGACAATCCAGTTGCATCTATGTAAAACCTACTAAATTAGCATAACTCCACTAAAACTACACTAAGTCAAAAGACAATCTACTAACATCTAATTTACTGGCAGGTTTCATGTTCACAAAATAACTAGGTTTCATCTCCAAGTGATGACATGCCCAAGATACAAAATGTTCACCCTTCTGACTTTTTGTTAAGAAGCCCTCAGATATCTTTATTTTTTGTCTAAAATCAAAATGTCTTCGGTTAGTGTCTTGAAAGCAAATTCAAGGCACGAATCCAGTGATGACTGTCCAAGAAGTGAAGAGGGAAAAGCTTTAGTTTTCTCTCTCTCAGTTACTTCAGAGGAAACTTGCTGAGAACTTCCTTCTTCTGGGATTTGTTTCTTTTGCTTTGGTTCAGGGTTTTCTCCATTACTTCTCAGGTCGGTTTGCATTGGACATATGCTTGATGGGTTACTTGTTAGTGGATTCAGAGAAGTTGATTTGTTGCAGCGTTGGAAAGGCCTTACTTTACTTGCAAGAACCTTAATCCTTGTTCTTCTGAGTGGCGGTGTTTCAGGCATCTTTTCTTTTTCATTTTTATTGGTACTTATTTTCTTTGAACCTTCAAGAAAGGAAAAAAAAAATACAGATGATTGTCCTTTCACAGAGTATAAAGAAATCAGTAGTGATTTTTGCACTTTCTGAAACACCTCACCATTACTTGATAAATATAACACTGACCAGCTTGCATGGTGCTCCAGCAATTTCAGTTAATTTTATATATTGTACTACTACAGCAAAGTACTGAATTTCAGTAGTATACAGGTGTTCCAGCAATTTTAGTATACAGGTGTTCCAGCAATTTCTGTAGTATACAGGTGTTCCAGCTTTTGCATGGTGCTCCAGCAATTTCTATGGGTACTGCTCTTAACAGAAAAATAGTTCGTCCCTAAAAATAACAACAGCCTAAATTGCAAAAAGTTAGAAAAATTAAGTACCTAGTGATAAATCATCAGTCTCAATTAAATCCTCCAATTTCTTGTTGCAATTTTCTTCACTGAAAAGAGGTATTGTATCTATTCTCTCTTTTGGTTTGAGCACACTTTCTTCATCAGAATCTTCAATATCAATTATGTCCTCCTCTGACCTCCCTCCATAAGTTTCTTCAGTAAAAAGTGGTCTTTTTCCTTTTCTCTCTTCCGGATTCAGCTCTCTTTCCTCAGCAGTAGGTTTTGACTGGCATTGAACGAATATGTATTAGGATACCTTGTTTAAATCACAACAGTACCTAGACTACATTTTTATGATTGTACATGTAAAATTATCATAATAACATCACCACTTACATGAAACTTACTCCCAGGAGTATCCTTGGAAATATCACTCCAACATCTTGGCTTCATGCGACAGTCTTCGATATTTCCACTATCAATATACCTGTGTGCATCCTTAGTTGAGAAAAATGCATAACCACTCATCGGTTCTACATAAAACTGCACTCAATCAAACAAGCAAAACTTCATTAATAAAAGATCTAACTTATAAATTCAGGGAATCAATCTTTTAAATAAAATGTCAGACAATGAAGAAAGAAAGAGCACATTTCGGTATGACTTTGTTCTTCTCAACATTAATCAGGCAAAACACTGGACCAAATATCAAAGGAAAAATAATTGAACAGAAAGTTTCTGTATTTAATTTTTCTTCTGAAACTGTTTAAATAAATGTGAGACCCAAGGAAACAGCATATAACTGCAACTTTTGTGCGGATTCCAGCTCTACTCTCTCTGTATCTGATAGCTTTGAACCATCCTTGGGGCAGCCCCACCACATATTGTTCCTCTCTTGTATCTGTAACCTAAAAACAAAAATACAACAGGAACTGAAATAAGTAAAACTGAAAAGGCCTGGCAAATTTTGAAAATAGGTTTACGAATCATTGGAAAATTTTGGAAAATAAATAGTGGAAATAAACATGGTAATAGGTTACTTCCACCTTGTCTTTTCTCTCAGCTGTGCTGTCACTATCACCACTTTCATTCTCAGTCTGCACACTCCAATCCTGTGGCGACCAATCAGGATGATTCTCTGATCTCAAATTCTACTCATGAGATTTAAAAAGAAAGACACATTTTAATTAAAAATAACATTTTCTACTTTTGATTATTTTCTGAGCTAAATGATGATTAATTTGCACAGTATCCAGCATCATCACAATTTTTGTATGACTGATACTCATGAAGGTCCAGCTTGTAGAGGCATCGGTGATACCTTGGCTCAAGAAATCCAAAGCAGATGAAGCATTTTCGTAAAAAATAACCTAAATACAAGATATTAGTACTAAGTTGTTGCTCATGCAGTCATACCAATTAGCACCCAATTTTGACCCTGCCCTTGACCCACTTATAGTTATGCTACTGAAAGCAACTTCATCCTAACTCAACAACTCAAGTATACCATTTTGGAGGATCAGATCGGAGTACACTTACTTGAACATTTTCTACTCCAGGAGAGCTAGACCTAAAATGCATGAGATAGTAAAGAACTTGTCTTTGTGAATAGAGCTTCTTTCCAGTACTCTTTTCTACATATACCTGTAGAAGGATGAAAAACTAAATAATAACAAAAAGTTGTTAAGATTTACAAGAGGCTGCTGTGATCAATTTTGTTGTCATATATCTCTAGATTTCAGCGTGATTTTGATATATGCACTACAGATTAACAGATTGAATAAGTTGAATCAGCCAGCATAGTATTCTCGATCATAGCAGTTGATATTATTGTTGTAGAAAGCAATTCATAGACTATTTTAAAAGATCATGGCTTTGAGTGCTGCTAATAATTGTGACATATTAAAGGGATTATTTGATTAATATAATTGTCACAGTCACAAATAAAGTTTAATTTTAAAATACAACAATGTAGGATTCAAGTATGTTGTAAGATTCCTACAAAATATGACAAGGCTTGGTGCATGTTATATTGTTCAAAACAATTTGAATTTTCCAGAAGTCTGAAATTGACGACCCTTGATGCATAAGCAAATGAGACTTGTATTGCACTAGGCCATCTGTATGTTCGACAACACATCCTTAAAATTAAATTCCGATACCCAATTTCATAGCTGACTTAGAATATAGTCAACCCAAATAATAAATCTATTGTCAAGTAATCCATCATTTACCTAAATACCATCTAACAATTAAGTTATGTTTTCTAACATATAAAGTATGTGAGAAATATGTGCAAATTGTAGATAATAAAAATTACAGTTAACAATAATAGTTGTTCCAGTGAAAGAAAAGTGCCATGTGGAAGATATGTGAAATAGGAAGTTCAAGGTTATTCATGAAAATATTCCAAGACAAAGAAAAACTATATTAAATTATAACTTCATTCACCTTATATCTTCTACCAGCTGACATACCACTCATTTTCATCTTGATTTCAACAGCCCAATCAGGAGGTAACCAATTGGGATGCTCACCCGGGATTGTCTTGACCTGGTCATAATGACATAAATTAATTAAACCTTTCTTTTTCTTTGGGAGAAGGTCCAGAGTTCCACATCCATAAGTATGTAAAAAGGATTAATGTCAGTTGTTGGCACCACATTGATCATGGCGGTTAGTTGGTAATTTAGTGGCAAAGGGCCTAATGACTCAAGTGATAGCTAACTAGGATGGCTTCAAACCTCCATGAGCAGAAACAGGGATATAGCACCTTAAAAGAATTGAGTGCTGGGCCTTGCATCTAAATATAAAGAGGGCTTTTGTCTAAAAAAGTTGATAATATAGTGCTGGCCGACTGAATTGCATATGAGAAATGCTGAAGCTAGAAAACTAAGTTAGACCTGGAACTAGATTGCATCTCAAAAATGATAATGCAAAAAAGCGAAGTTAGGACAAAATATAGTAAACAGTAGTTACAGTTGGATGATTTAACTTGTTCTTCAAAACTTTGTTAACTATACACTTCATGTATGATGGAAAATCATACAGTATAAATTGTTGCACAATTTGGTTCTGAATTAAGCACAATAAGATTTAATACTTAATGCATTGGTTTCACATGCAATACAAATTAAAATGGTGCTGGATCCACCATTTTAAATGTGCAGTACTTAATATTTTGGTATCATGCATAGACTTCACATAGAAGTCGTATGACCATCCAGAGGCCACATATCCAGGTTTCCATGTTAAAAAGTATACACAAATATATTATCAGAAGCGAAAAATGTGAATTTTCTTGGAACTTTAGGAATTACTGTGCTTACTGGAATTACTTTGTTAGGTGGTATATGTGGAGTTTGATTTTGAAGATAGTCTAGCACTTTTCTTCGCGAATAAAACTTCATACCAGTACCAGGGTCAATGTATACCTAAAAAGGGTAATATTTGATTAGAATGTTAAACATAAAATAAAATATTAAGGTAAAATTTTGCTTACACTGTTTGTACATCCAAAGGATGGACTAAACTGATGTAGGTAACAGATAAGGTTAGTCCAGTACTCAAGTAATATCACAAGTCTTAAACAAAGCCTACCTGTTGAAAAACATATTTAAATGCACAGATATGGAAGATTAATGGATTACAAAGCTGTTTTCCTAAGTAACAAGAAAGTAGAAAGGCTGCCGCGTTTCTTTTACCTTGTAAGCGCAACCACTGGTCTTGATCCTTTTTTCTACAGTCCAACCTGGAGGTAACTGATCGCCAGAATTACCAGGGAAGGCTGAGACCTGAATGTCAAAAGTGATAAATTTGAGTAAATAATTCTTGTAGAATTTAATTTTCACTAAACTATAGGAGACTTATCCGCTTTCATTTATTTGGTATTTTGATGGATAGTACCGAGGTGTATGGCACTGTACTAGTGAAACATCAGCAGGAATAGTAACCCTCGCGCACATGGATAAGTTTTGCAATTGAAAACAATGAAATTCTGCAAATAAACATGTATGGAATTTATCTTGCGTGCAAGTGAGAATATACCTTTGGTGAATCAGAACCAGACACATCAGCAATGTTTGAGGCCCATTCTTTTGGAGGCATCATGCGCTACAGAGTGAATGTTGCAAAAATAAGTTAATAAAACAGTTTATATGTCAGTAGTGATTACATTTATTTATCAATGTAAATTATACCATCTTTTGATTTGGTCATTTTATTATTAGCCTTGCTGTTTTAACATTTTGATTTCTCTACAACTAACTAAACAGGACAATTTAAGCCGATAAGGCAAGAAAAGAGAAAAAGAAAAGAAATTCAAAGGCACCAAAGAGGAAAAGTTAGAGATGATACCTACACAATATAAAAAAATTCACAACAAATTACCAGAAAAAGGAACCAAAATCAATGCAGCGACTTCTATTAAAGAAACAAGAGAAACCGAGGCTAGAAACAATGGAAAACACACAATACAGCAATCGGAACCGAGAGAGCTCGGTGTCTAGGTACAGGCTCTTACCCTAGCGGTACGGCATTACATGCAGCGAATTACTATGCAAAAATTCTACTACTAATTACTAATAAGCGACACGCAACACGGATTGCCACACCGTGTGCTCTGTTGTTGAACCATACTTGAGACTCCCTTGATCGATACTTACCAATGGCGGTACCTCGAGGACGTCCATTACTTCTCTTCTTAGTCTCTCTTTCTCTCCCTTCCTTCTCTAAACTCCAGTATAAGGTTTTCAAACTTTTCTCTCTTTCTCTCTTCCTGTGCAAAGTGAAAAGTCTTTTTGTTGTTTTCCTTTGTGAAGTTGTATTACAAGTGGAAAGATGAAGTGGGATCGTTCTTCGGAGTTGCAGAACGACAGCACCTCGGAAGGGAATGGAGGGGGAGAGAGAGAGACACGTGGTCGGAGACAGGTGTCAGTATAATGCATTCCGTCAAGATTCGTGCTAGTTGCAATTTAACGGAGAGGGTTTGGAACTGGAGGGGAGTGGGGTTGGTGAATCGAGTCATTGCTCCATTGAATTCCTGGAAAGATTGTAGGCTTGTAGCTTTTTATTTTTTTTTGAGAGTATGTAGGCTTGTAGCTGTGTAGGAGAGTTGTACCATGATCCGACGTTGGAGTTATTGCAACCTTGTGAAATGACTTTTCTATCCCTATCGTCTAGGCGGTTTTATTTTGTTGGAATGTTGGTTGTCCTGGTTCCAACTTTGATAGATGTTTCTTCTGATTTATTTCCCTTTTTCAAACATTTAAAATAATTTGTTGTTTCCAACAACAAAGAAGATTTAAGACAACTTTGCAGTTTGCACATTTTCAAAAGTACATATTTGATTTCTAAATTTATTTGATTAATATGTTAGTTTATGCGGTAATGTTAGTTTCGGGTAGGGATTTTGACAAAATCCGTATGGGTTCGATCCTGCTCGTAAAATTCGTGGCCGTGATCAACTCGAGAGCAAACTCGTGCAGATTCATCCAAAACAATCGGGGATTAAAGACAGGTTGCCAAATTTTTTGGAAAAAAATCGTGTTAAATCCGGCCCGACCCGTAAACCCATCCCAAACTCGTGCAAAATCCGTCCCAAACCTACTGAAACCAGCTGAAACCCGTCGATACTCACTGAAATCTGTCCCAACCCGTAAATAACCCGGGTATAACTCGTTAAATTCAAAAAAAATAAAAAATTCAAAAAAGCCCATCGAACCCATCAATCCAACCCGGACCAACCTGTCCCGAACCCGTCGGTCGATTCATCGGCCTAAAGATGGATTGCGACCGACCTACAAAATTTGAACTTGTGAAAATCATGCCCGGCCAACCCGTTGGACAGGTCGGCTTGTCGGGCAGAAAGGTTTGGACCGACCCGGACCGTTGTCAAATCACTAGTTTCAGAGGCTTGTTATTCACACTTTTCAGTATTTTATTGACACAAAAACAATTTGTAAATTCAATTTGAATATGTTAATTTATAATTATTCTTCTAACAAGCAAAGCATTTTATATCAATTAGCACAGCGTTAGTTTCTTTTATTTCAATACAACAAAAAAGTAAATAAAACTCTTATAGCATTTTTTTATTGTTATTAGATCTTCTGAATTCGTGTTTTAACCGTGTCGTGCCGATCTCTTTCAATTTTTGGCACGACACAACACGACACGATAAAAACAATAAAATAATAATCGTGTCGAGTCGTACCAAGTCGTATTTGGCACGATACGACACGAAACGACACAAATTTAGAACTCTACGCCCGTGATTTGATTCAGGGGGTTGGGTTTTATAATTTTGGTAAGCACAAATCTTGATGCACATCAGACAGTGGCGATCTACAGAGGCCCAAGAATAGACACTATTCCTAAATTTTGAAATCTTTCTAGGGATGTAAATCAGACGAGTTCGAACGAGTTGAGAGTAACTCAAACTCGTTCGGTGTTCTGAACGAGTTGAGCTAGGTCGTATCGTTACGTGATTCCGAGCAAAAACACATGGTTTGAGTTCGTCTTGTTAAGTGTCGAGCTGGCTCGTCTTGTCTGTCGAGTTGACCAAGCTGTGGATGGGTGGAGGCATGAAGCTGTGGCAAGGGAGCTAAGGGACAAGTTGGAGTCGAAACAAGAAGGCTGAGGCATCGTCGAAGCAAGTAAATTGATGAGTAATGAGTGAGAAGTGCAAGTGAGGCAGCGTTGCCGTGCAGAGCTGAGAGAGAGGCGGAGGTGTCGAGTGTCGATGCTAGAATGAGCGATTCACATCCGGTAGGATACCTGTAAGATGAAGTACTCATTCAATGATTTACATAATTTCGAAATTCGTATGTGTAAATCTCGAAGTGTGAAGCATTGAATGAGTACTTCACTTTATGAGGTAACTAGAGGCGGCTGCCAATTGTGATCATCAATGAATGCGAGAGAGAATAAAGATAAAAGGGCACCCCACAATAATGCATAAATGAGAGAGAAAAAGTTATAATAACTATTTAATCGATACTAAATCTAATGGCTAGAATTAACTTGTATCAACAAATGGAATTTAAGTCGGTAGAGTATCAATCACACGAGTACGAACTAAATTAGTCGTGTTGCCTAAAGCTCAAATTTGTCTCGATCGAGTAACGAGATAACTCGTCTCGTTAATAGCTCAAACTATTAACAAATAAGTTAACTACAAGTTGAGTCGAACACAAACGAGTCACAATTATTGTAAATATTGTGCAAACCTGCGTAGGCATAGTGAAACTATTGTCTCGTCTCGTCTCCCAAAAAATCTCCCTTTAATTTGGGAATTCTTTTCGGATTATTATTTGTTAGGTCCAGTGTCCGGGCCGGTCTCATGAGTATAAACGCTCGCTAGTCTTCTTATTCTTTTATTAATTCTTACAATTTAAGGCCGAGTAGAACTATTGTTTCTAGCGGTGTCAAACGTGGTCAACGATCAAGGAAACTGGGTTTTCTGTTAATCGTTTCGTTTGGTTGACGAAAATTCTTTTTTTCTGTTTATCGTTTCGTTTGGAAAACAGAAGAGACTTGTGTTATGTTTGATCGTTTCGTTTATTGACATGTTACAAACGTTTCAAACGATCATTAGTTTTTATCGACTAAAGCCTTAATTCATAACCCTGCAAACACTAATATATCAAGAAAAATATTGCAAAATTTCTGAAAAAAAAGCACATATATAAAACTTGAATATTAGAACAATTTTAGTTCATAAATTCACTACATCTCTGCCTTGCAAATTACAACATATTTGAACCCAAAATTCTAAAAATCTTAAAAAAACCTAAATAGACAGCAACTCAAATGGCAACTCAGACCCCAAGCTCTTTTCTCAGGCACCTTTACTCAGCCAATGGCCAAATATTCAAGCATTTAAAACAATTGAAACACATTGATCATCATCGAAAATCATTGCTTGGGATGCAAGGAGCCAAAGAGATACTGACCTATAACAAAGAAGCAACACTTTAGGCTTCAACTAACAGACTGACAAGCAACATAGCCAACATAACAACAAAATGAGGCAACAAGCCATCACAACAAGGCACAAGATGACACTAAAACTAACCCATAATCTTCAAGTTGCACTAGCAACAGTGCCACAAATACTGTCATCCTCTAGTTCATCACTTGTTGCACCAAAATTGAATCTATTTTCTGTATTGACAGACAACAAAAGAAAGAGTTAATATTCATAATTTGTTGAAATGACATAATTTAAAGAAGCCAGGAAGAAAAGAGAGAGTGAAGAATAGCAAACTTGTAATCGATGCACGCAACCAATTCTAGGCACATATTAGAGCCTCCATGCTCTCAACATTGAGAGAGCTTCTCACTTGACTTAGAGTCCTACCAGCTGTGCTGAAAGTCGACTCCGAGGCAATATTAACAGTGAAGCATAACCAATTCAACAATCAAACTTCAATTCAACTAATAGTGAAGCATAATCAAGCTTCAAGCTAACTGAAGCATAAGCAATTCACAGTGAAGAATAAGCAATTCAACTAATCAAGCTTTAATTCAACTAACAGTGAAGCACATAATCAAGCATAATCAAGCTAACTGAAGCATCAATTCAACTAACCATGCTAACAATTCAAGCTTCAATTCGACTAACTGAAAGAAGCACCAGTGTAAAAATAAAAAAATAAAAAAAACTTACCTGTCATCAGAGAGGTCAAGCTCAGATACTTCTACATCCACCATCCTTGCTACCGGCAGAAATAAGCTTCAATGATATCAGCAGAAAGTTGGTACAACAGCAGGTCGGTACCAATAGACAGAAAAATGCTAACAACAAAGAAAAAACGAAAAAAGTGTTAACTTACTAAACAAAACCAACAGAAATAGTAACAAAACAAAGAAGTGCTAACTTGCTAAACAAAACAAAAACATAAATAATCAAATCAAAACAAAAAAATTTACTTTTAACAAAAGAAAAGCTAACTTGTTGTTTCCCTCAGTCTTTCCCGTTTTCTTTCTTATGTCTCTCTGTATACCTCTCGTCTTCCCTTCTGCCTTTTTTCCTTGAACGAACCAATATTTATGCAATTTTTTCTTAAGCCAGAAGCTTACCTGTTGGTAGTGATGCCTTGATAGATGATCTGACCTGCCTTGCAGCCTCACAGGCACAAAGCCATCTAGGAAAATAGCCATCGAGTGTGCTAAAAACCTTGTCAGTCTTAGGGTCATGATATCTCGATTAGAGGTGGATTGCTGGTGTAGATCATCGAACTGAGAGCATCAAGCCAAAGATCTAGCTCGGTTAGAGGGAAAACAGAGAAGAGAATGATTATATCTCAATGAAAGGGGACAGATCGAACTTGGCCTCATCACACATGGATCGACGGGCAAGAATAACACACCAGATAGGCCCTCAGGCAGTGTGCAAGAGGCTGACGTGCAGCAGTGGAAGAAAGAGAGTCACGAGAGAGACAGAGAGACAAGAGAACGAACAGGCGTGCGAGGGAAAGAGGGGAAACGAGCGGCGCTTCGATGGAAGCTAGGGTTTTCTACGCGTCAGCTTCGTTTTCTCCGCCTCCTTAACCCCTGCTATCCAAAAAAATTCCTAATATGCAGAATTCTAAATGAAACGGAGTGAAACGATTACGAAAATGGACCTTACCGTATTTCGTTTCGTTATATAAACGATAAAAAGGGCCTTACCGTTCTATCATTTTGTTTGGCAAACGATACGAATTCCAACTTCTGTTTCCGTTTCGTTTAAACGAAACAAAACGAAAACACGTGTCACGATCGTATCGTTGACACCCCTAATTGTTTCCAAGCATCCAGTCTCTAGCCACTGTTTTAGAAGCACAGCTTTTCTTTAAGTATACAAAGATTTGGATGTATCATTTGCTTTTTCTTTTTCCATTAAATTTGGCTAGGCTTCCCAAAAATTGGAAAGTAATTTTCTTTTTAGAAAGTCTAGGCAAATTTAACGAAATTGAATGTCAAGAAATATACCCCAAAAATTGGAAGATACATGTTACATAGTTTTTGCATAAAGGTCTTCTACACAAACCTACTAAATTAGATAACTCCACAAAATCAACACAAGTCTTAACGAAATCAACAAACATCTAATATTACTGCAGGTTACCTATGTTAGCCTTGTAATAACTAGGTTTCATCTCCAAGTTGCATGCCCAAGAGACAAAAATTTCAATCTTCTGGTTTGTTTGTTAAATGCCCTCAGATTTCTTTATTTTTATGTAAAACTAAGTTTCCTAATCCATCAACCCATGATCCCAATGATGACTCGTCGAGAAGTGAAGAGGCAACTTGCTTTTGCTTTGATTCAGGGGGTTTCCGTTTCCCATTGCTTTTCAGGTTGCATTGCATTCGACATGCACTTGATGGGTTACTTGTAAGTGGATTTGAAGAAGTTGACGCTCTCCTTGCAGGAAGCTTAATCCGGATTTTAAGTGGCGATCTTTCAAGCATTTTTTCTTTTTCCTTTTCTTCTGTACCTGCTGTTTCCTCTGCATAAAAGAAAATAGTCAAGTAATTCCAAAACACTCGCTAATACGTGATAAATATAACAAACGATCAGCTTGCATGGTACTCCTGTAACCCCAGTTTCCTTCTATAAATTGTATTACTAAAGCCAATTATTTTAACAAGTACTAAATTCCAGTAGTTTACAGGTGGTTCATAGGTACTGCCCTTATCAGAATAAAAATTCGCCCAAGACGGCAACAGCCCAAATTGTGAAAAATAGAAAATTAGGTACCTATTGGTACATCATCAGTCTCAATTGCATCCTCTGATTTCTTTTCGCAATTTCCTTCACTGAAACTAGGTTCTGTTTCAATTCTCTCTTTTGATTTGGATTCATTATCTTCATCAGAATTGTCACTCTTAGTTATGTACTTCTCGTGCTCCCCTTCATTATATTCTCTCGATTCGAGTTCATTATCTTCATCAGAATTCTCACTCTCAGTTATGCTCTCCTTTGACTCCTCTTCACAATGTTCTTCAGTAGAAAGATGACTTCTTCTCCTCCCTTCTGGTTTCAACTCTGTTTCCTCATCAGTAGGTTGTGACTACAATTGAATGAATAAAGTATTACGAAAACATTCTTTTTCCAATCATGCCCAGTACCTTAACCATTTTTTAAAATTATACTCAAATTTGTCATGATAAGAGCACCAAACTGCAAGTAATCCCGCAAAAGAAACAAGACTAAATATTTTAAAATTTTTCATGTTAAAGAATAGAAACTGGAACATTATAAGGCTAAAACTGACATCTAAATCTGCAGTGCATGAGGAAAGAAGGCAGAAATAATTGGTTCAAAAATGTTAATTTAACAGCATAAACCTTTAATCGTGCTAACCTAAATGTCATTTACAAATGACCCAATAAATAATGGGTATTATTTTCAAGAAACCACGAAACAGTTTTTTGACATTGGGAACTGCTCACTTACATGATACTTATTCCCAGGAGTGTCCTTGGTAATCTCACTCCAACGTCTTGGCATCACGCGACAGTCTTCGATAGTTCCACTATCGATATACCTTTGTGCATCTTTTGTTGAGAAAAATGCATAACCACTCATCGGGTCTACATAAAGCTGCACTCAGTCAAATAAGGAAAAATTAATTAATGAAAGATCTCAGTTCTGTAGATTCAGTAAATCTATTTTTCAAATAAAATGTCAGAAAAATGAAGGAAGAAAGAAAAAAAACACACTTTGGATGACTTGGTACTTTTTAAAGTAATTCATTTTTCAAACAAAATGTTAGAGAAATGAAGGAAGAAAGAAAAAGCACACTTTCAATGAAATTATGAGGAAAGGGTGGGCAAAACACTGAATCAAATATCCAATGAAATAAACAAACACTGAACTGAAAGTTTCTTTATTTAGTGATTCTTCCTAAATTCTTTAACACATGAAACCTATGGATGATTTAGACTAAAAAAAATGAAGAAAGGAGAAAGAACATAATTACTGCAACTCTTTTGCGGGTTCCAATTCTAGTCTCCCTGTATCTGATATCTTGGAACCATCCAAGGGGCAGTCCCCCCACGTTTGTTTCTTCTCTGTCTGTATTTGTCACCTAAAAAACCAATAACATGACAAGAACTGAAATAAATGAAACCTCAAAACTGACAAGGCTCAGATGCAAACTCTAGGTCTAAATGCCAGTAATAACTGAATTGAATTGCATATGAGAAATGATGAAGCTAGAAAAATAATTAAATTAGACCAGGGACTGGATTGCATGACAAAGGTGGTAAAGCTAAAAACCAAGCGTCTAAAAATCAGTTGTTACATTTGGATGACTTAATTTGTTGTTTTACCATGTGATAAAAAATCATACATTATAAATTGTTGCATGATTTAGTTTTGAAATATATACATGTAAAGATTTCAGGATACTTTGGTATCATTTGCTATACAAAACAAGGTGGTGTCAGATCCAGCAATAATTGTTGCATATAGACTTCACATGGAAGTTGTGGTACTTTCAAGATGCTCAAATTTAATGTAAAAATAATCTTGGAGCCTAAAAAAGCAAATTTCTTGAAAGTTGATGGATCACCATGCTTACTTTTCTCCTTTTGTTAGGAGGTTGACGTGGCGTTGGATTCTGAAGATAAGCTTCCACTTTTTTTCGCGAATAGAACTTCATACCAGTAGGTGTAGTATATACCTACAAAAAGGTAAAACTATTTGATTAGAATGTTCAAAATCTAAAGGTAAGCTTGCTTACATTGCTGGTACATCAAAGAATGGATTAACTAATGTAAAAGATAGTGTTTCACTCCGGCAATACCACAAGTCATTAGCAAAGTACCTGTTGAAGATCATATTTAAATGGTAATGCACAAATATGAAGGACTAATGGATTATAAAGTTGTTTTTTCAGAAGTTCCAAGGAAATATTTAGAAAGGTCACTGCCTTTGTTTTACCTTGTATATTTTTGTCTTCCTTTCTACAGTCCAACCTGGAGGCAACCCATCGGTCGAATTACCAGAGGCCATAACCTAATTGTCAAAGTTGATAAACTTGAGTAAATAATTACTGTGCCACTTAATTTTCGCATAACTATTGGAGCCTATATGGTTCTCATTTATTTGGTATTTTAACAGAGAGTACCGAGGTGTATGACATTGTACTGGTCAAATATCAGCAGGAACTGGTTGCACTCCATTCACAAAAATTACAATTGGAAAAACAATGGCACACAAGTGAGAATTCACCTGGGTTGAGTTACGATCAAACTCATCATCACTCTCTGAAGCCAAATCATTTGGAGTCATGTTCTACAGAGTAAATGTTGCAACAGTCAACTAATCAAAGAAGTAATGAGTCAGTAGCGACTATATTTGATTAATTTGGTAATGTTATTACAGCAGGAACCGGTTGAACCCATAAAAATTGCGATTGACAAAAAACTAAGGTTCTGCAAATAGACATTATTGCAATTTACTTTGCACACGAGTGAGAATTCACCTGGGTTGAGTCAGAATCAGACTCATCGCCACTCTTTGAAGCCAAATCATTTGGAGAAGTCTATGGAGTAAATGTTGCAAAAGATCAATTAATTAATCAAATTAAGAAGTTATAAGTCAGTAGTAACTAGACTGGATTTATGTAAATAAGAAACATTTGCTTTATTTGGTAATGTTATTACTCGTGTTTAAACATTTTGAACTTCTTGACAACTAAATCAGTAAATAATTAAGCTGAAATGAATTCCCTTAAAGTCTTGCCCATGCAAATAGTACAAGCTCTTCTTCCCATTTCTTTTCTTTTTTGCGCTTTCTTGTTTTACTGAAAAAGGCAAGAAGTACTATCTTATCGGCTGCATATGCAAGGAGGACAAGGTAGAAGGCGATACCTATATAAAATACATAAATACAACATAGGATGAAACATAAAACCATAAAGAAAAAAAAGAAAGAAACAAAATCCATTCCACCCATTTTTTTTTATCAAAGAAACATGGAAAACTAAGCTAAGAGCGATGGAAAACACAGAACACAAAATGTTACAGCACTGAGAACCGATATGCGGCATGCCACACGGATTGCCACACCATGTGCTCTGTAGTTGATTCAGGCTTGAGACTTTCTTGATCGATACTTACCATTGGCGACTCCTCGAGGTCGTCCTCCATTCTCCTATCAATCTCTCTCTCGATCTTTCTTGACTCTAGTGAGGCTCTCAAACTCTCTCTCTCTCTCTCGACTCTAGTGAGGCTCTCAATCTCTCTCTCTCTCTCTGTGCAAAGTGAAGGTCTTTGTCTTTAGTTTCTCTTTTCTTGTATGAAATTGTATCACCGGAAAGATGAAGTGGGATCGTTTTACGGAGTTACAGCAGGGAAGAACCTTGGATTGCGAGGAACGGGTGTAGAGAGACAGATTCGGGTAGCAGTTTTTCTGCCGCGCTGCGTTAATGAACGGGGTTAGATTTTCTGCGAAAGTTATCTACGGTTCAAATTTGATTCTAATTTGATATTATAAAGTTTAGATTACACGAATATCGATGCAAATAAAAAACTAAAATTTGCTACGCAGCACGCACAATATTTTTGCTCTGCGGTAAAAGATCTCATTTCGACAAATTCGTGCTATTTGTGATCTAACAACAAGGATTTGGAACTGAAGTGGGTGAGAATCATAGCTGCTATTATTCTGGGGGATAATAAAGTCTTATTATCTTTCGATCTGATCGTTCATTTATCGGATAAAATATATAATACATTGGGTCCCGTATAGTCCATCTATATCGTTCATTTATCTGTGTCGAAATCAGACGATCAGATCAAAGAATAACAAGACCATATTGATAACCTAGGCGGCCTAGGTTATGAACAATTTTTCGTTTAACTAACAATTAGGAACTTAATTGCAATTTCACCAAATGCAATTACAATACACAATGGTTCAAATTAATATGCGGAAGCGTAATATAATTTCTCAATTAACCAACTCAAGTGTATGCCACTAACTCCTAATTAAGCAATTCAATCACAATTAACACAATACAAATAGGAATTAGTAAATTGAAATAGTAAAGAGTAAAGAGATGGCTCAATCGCGTGTTGATGGAGTTCGGCTTGCACCAATGGCCTCGCCTACGTCTCCGGGTCCCCGGTGCCCCTGCTTCTTGCGGTAAAAAGCCCGGTCCGCTCCAATAAACAAAGTTGCAATACAAAGGCGGAATCCAACTCTCTTTACACACACCGGTAGAGTAATTGGACCCTAGGTTTAATCAAACGGTTCACAATGGAAACAAAAGAAAGTAGATGATGATTCTCTAAACTAATAGCACAACTAGTCTCTCAATAAGCAATAGAACAATTTGGCTAATTAAAATTGGGAGATTATGAAATGGATTTAGCTACTTAATAATAAGCTCAAGTGCACAACAATGGCTGCTGGAAGGTTTTTGATTTTGCTAAAGGTTTTCAGTTTAAAATAAAAGTGAAGAAGATGGTCCCATTTTATACCTTTTCATTTCTGCACAAAATTAGGTTTTCGGAACATAGCGTTATAACGCCAAGTTATATAGAGAACATAGCGTTATAACGCCATCATGAGTTAGGACAAAATTTTGTGACGTTAGATTTGTATTTTTGTGCAGGTTGTACTTAGCGTTATAACGTCACGCTACGTACAAAACATAGCGTTATAATGCAAGTCCAAGTCAGGACAAAGTTTTGTGACGTTTGAATTTTGAACTAGCGTTATAACGCCAAGTGTGTGGCGTTATAACGCTATGCCAGAATTTCCAGTACTTAGAAGATTTAGCCCTCTTTGAGCACACTGACGTTATAACGCAAGGTATGGCGTTATAACGCCAACTCTCTGGAAATTTGATTGAAAAATATGTTTTTGAGCAAACTGGTGTTTTTGAGAAAATTAAATTCATCATGATGATCTTATACAGTATCTAAGACTTAATTTTAAGCATTTGGAATTTTACCTGATCATTTACTATTTTAAAATAAGGTTTCAAAATATGCATCGCTTTAGCGTTATAACGCTTGTGTTGGCGTTATAACACTTGTGTTGGCGTTATAACGCTAGAGATCAGGACTTAACCAATTTGGCCAAGTACCTAACTCTGGCGTTATAACGCCAGACGTGGAGTTATAACGCTATAGGTCAGGACTTAGCCAATTTGGCCAAAAACCTGACTCTGGCGTTATAACGCCAGAACTAGCGTTATAACGCTAACTCTCTGGAATTTTGGTGAAAATTTTGCAAAATAATGTTTTTGGAAAAATGAATTTTATATTCATAAACTTTAGCAATATTTAAGAGGTATTTTTGCTAGTTTGGAATTTATTGCTATCTTAGTCTATTTTAAATTTCCATATTTAAAATCTTAAAATTCTGGCGTTATAACGCCTTACCTGGCGTTATAACGCCAAGTACACTGTTCCTTGTACTTAGCCATTTCGCAAAGTTGTGCACTCTGGCATTATAACGCTAATGTGTATTTTGTTCTGAATTTTTCTATTTGCATTTAACTCCCAATTTTAAATAACCAAGGTTCTAAAGAGTTAAACCTATATTCCTTTATAATTTCTTGAGATCTTCAGCTCTTAATTCCTTGGTTCAACTCTCCTTGCTAATTTTGATCTTGCTTTGAATACCCTACATGAATTCTCACAGATTTTGATGAGATAACACGTTGTTTTGCAAATCAACGAACTTGAAAAATTGTTTGAGCCAACAATCTTCCCCTTTTGTTGATTTGCAAAACCCTAAACCATATGTGCACAAGAGATGAAAAGTGTTTGAAAGTTTGTGCACATATAAATCATTCTCCCCATTTTTGAAAATCATACAAAAGGGATTCAAAATTGATTTGAACATTGTTTTTAGCTCCCCCTTACTAATAGCTCTCCCTCAAGTTGTGCTTTTCGAAATTCTTGAAAGATTTTGCAATTTTAACATGTGTCTTGTTTGAATTTTAGCAATGGCTCCCCCTCAAAGCATGCATATCCCCAAAACGAGTTGTTGTGCTTTAGCCTTTTTGTCAATCACTTTGAGCATGGCTCCCCCTCAATTCATATATTCCAATGTACTAATTTTTAAAACTGAATGTGTTCAATCACAAACTTTTACGATCAATCAAGATATTGAGTTTGACAAGTAAGCAAATCATATGTAACAAATGACATCATATCAAACGCAACATGCAAACATACTAAGCGTTTTGTTCACATACAAGCATAACATGTTTTTTATAGCAAACACCAACATAGCATAGGTTCAACAAACACACAAACAATCATAGCAAGCAACATCTAAAACAAGAAAACTAATTTAGAACACTAAACCTAAGCGTCGGGCTCACTCCTCACGTGCGTCACCCATCTCGGTGTCCTCATGTACCGGCTCCACTGCATCACTTCCTCGCGCCACCTCTCCTTGAGAAGCACTTGAAGACCCAATGGTTGGTCTTCTCTTCTTCTTCCTCTTCCTCTCCGGAATCTCGGGCCCGAGACGCTCTACCATTTTGATCTTGAAGTTAACATGGTCTTGGTAGAATTGTTCGTATTGCCCCCTCATCCATCCTTGGAACTCAGTGTTTGAGGCATAGTACTCCGCTTGGCGTGCTTCCATGGCACTCATTCAAGTTCCTATTTGCCCCATACTTTCTTCCATATCCACTTGCCGCTTCTCCATACGGTCATTTTGCACCTGGATTTTATTCAAGGCGGCAAGTATCGCTTGAATGTCTTCGGTATTGGAAGGAGTAAAGGCTTGAGTTTGAGAGGTTTGGTCTTATGGTTCAGGTTGGTCCTCGGGATTAGGATCGGTATATTGGTTGATTGTCGCATTCGGTTCCTTGATCCACCGATTCAAAGGGTTGGATCGGTTGATGACATATTCCTTGGCACCCGTATCCGTATCGGTATCAATCAACACCCACCCGATAGATGTCATGTGATCCCAAAAGTTGAGAGTAGGTGTGAGTTCTAGGGTCTTAGGGAGAAGAATGCCATTTACCTTTATGATTTTGTGAACTAGGTGAGCGTATGGCAAACTTTTGGAAAGGTCGGTATATGCACCTTTCATATGTCGGTATATGATGTACGGAATGTTGAACGTCCGTTCACTCAAGGTTAAGAGGTGCTTAAGGAAGAATACCGTGAAGGATTCAAGGTTGGTCTTATACTTGGCTTTGGGGGTAAGAATGTTATTGAGAAATATGTATGGTACCCTATGGACGGTTGGTAATTTGGTAGAATATGCCGCCATATTAAACCATTGTTGGTACAAGATTACCGGATCTTCCTCTACGGGCCACTTTTTCATAATATACACTTCATCCCCTTCATTTATCAATCCTAGAATTTGAGCTATTGAGTCAAGTGTAATGACTATCTCTCCCCCCCCCCCAAATAAGTCACAAGAGAGTGGCGTTCTTCGCCAATTTGAAGGTTAGCGTAGAAAGCCCTTACCAAAACTTCATTGTACGGTTCGTCACATTCGAGGAGAGGT
The DNA here is from genome assembly GCA_964058865.1 of Eleocharis quinqueflora. Lineage (NCBI taxonomy): Eukaryota > Viridiplantae > Streptophyta > Magnoliopsida > Poales > Cyperaceae > Eleocharis > Eleocharis quinqueflora. The sequence goes on along the minus strand of CAXKVX010000074.1, from coordinate 40,427 downwards.
TTCCAACTCCAGTGATTGATGTACCGCTCAACCAAGGCACCTTCCCACTCCGGGAGCGAGCCGTGTCGCTTGTAATGATAGCAAGTGGCAATAGCGTGGTTTTTCGTCCCGGAGAAGTTGACGAAGGCATCTTCGTCTCGGAAGAGGTATCGGTTGTTTACGGCGATCTTCATGTTGGGCTTGACACGATGATGCTGAGATGGGACTGGTACGGCGGTTGGAGCGGGTTCATCGATGATAGGCGGAAGGGAAAGGAAGTCAGACAGAGGAAAGTCATCGTTTGAGTCCCCGTCGTTTCCGGCTTGGCTAGTGGAGCCCTCCTTGCGACGGATGAGGAGCTTCTTTCCATGAGAGGCCATTTCTAGGGTTTTGGCGGAAGAAGGAGATGGAGGGAGTTTTGAAGAAATTCGTGTAGAGAAAGGAGAAAATGGTGAGAAGAAGAGATGAGATATGAAGGGAAATGGGGTTTGGAGTAAAGAGAAAGAAGTATTTGGAGGGAGAAATGCTAGGGTTTTGGTGCCTTTTCACGGATTAGAAGAAGAGAGTGGGTTTGGTTTGGAAGAGAAGAGGTTGGAGAAGAAGAAGGATCGATTTTAATTAACTTGAGCTTCTGGCAACTTAGCGTTATAACGCCAACTTTTTGCTTGTAACTAGCGTTATAACGCTACATTATGGTGAGTCAGAGTGGCGTTATGACGCTACAGTGGAGTTATAACGCTAACTTAGGGGCAGGATTGGAATTTGGGTTTGAGACATATTATGGTGTTATAACGCCAGACTTGGCGTTATAACGGTAACTATCAAGGATTTGACTGAAGGAACGAAATCACAGGTCACCTATAGCGTTATAACGCTATACTTGGATTGTGTAGATAACTATTGCGTTGTGCTCTGTGACAGGATAGCGTTATAATGCTAGTTTTGGCATTATAACGCTAGACTGCGTTGAGTTCAGTTTGCCCTGCTGAACTTCATTTCAGCCTACAGGTTTGCTTGCTATGCTCTTTTAACACAGTTATACATAGGTTTGGAACTCTAATTGAGGCTTAGATGATTTAGTTTAATTCTAGCATACCTAATTTGAACCTTAACTCACAAAATTATTGTGTATTCAAGGGTTTTGTAAAAATATCCGCTATTTGATTGTTTGTAGCTACATGAACCAATTCAATATCGCCCCTTTCAATGTGGTCACGAATAAAATGATGTTGAATGTCTATGTGCTTAGTGCGTGAATGCAAAACGGGGTTCTTTGACATTTGAATAGCGGTAGTGTTGTCACAAAAGATAGGTACCTTACGAAAGTGCAAGTTATAATCGTTCAAGGTATGTGTCATCCAAAGGATTTGAGTGCAACAACTACCCGCCGCAACGTACTCGGCCTCCGCGGTTGAAAGAGCCACGGAGGTTTGTTTTCGACTAGACCAAGACACAAGCAAACCACCAAGAAATTGACATGTTCCGCTTGTGCTCTTTCGATCCATTCGATCACCGGCAAAATCGGCATCGGTGTACCCTATCAAACTTAGTTCCGTTTGTCTACCATACCAAAGACCCAAATTTAGTGTACCCTTGACGTATTTAAGAATTCTTTTTACGGCTATTCCGTGGGACTCTTTGGGGTTGGCTTGAAATCTAGCACATAGACACACGGCATACATAATATCCGGCCGACTAGCCGTTAAATAAAGTAAACTACCTATCATAGCTCGGTATTGTGAGATGTCCATCTTTTGTCCGCTCTCATCCGAGTCAAGATTCACATTTGTTGCCATGGGTGTTTTACTCGACTTGCCCTCCTCCATGCCAAACTTTTTGATCAATTCTTTCACATACTTCGTTTGGCTTATGAAAATGCCTTCCGGTGTTTGTTTGATTTGAAGACCCAAGAAAAACGTGAGCTCTCCCATCATGCTCATCTCAAATTCACTACTCATCAAAGAGGCAAATTCTTTTGCAAGTGTCACGTTAGTAGAACCAAATATAATATCATCAACATAAATTTGTACTAATAATAAATCATTGCCTTTTTTCTTTGTGAATAATGTTGTATCATTTTTGCCCCTAACGAATTCATTTGCAATTAGAAAAGAGCTCAATCGACCATACCATGCTCTAGGTGCTTGTTTAAGGCCATAAAGGGCTTTGTCAAGTTTGTACACATGGTTTGGTAGCATTGGATCAACAAAGCCGATTGGTTGATGAACATAAACTTCCTCTTCTATGAATCCATTTAGAAATGCACTCTTAACATTCATTTGGTATAGGATAAAACCTTTGTAAGAGGCATAAGCTAAGAGCATCCTAATGGATTCAAGACGAGCAACAGGTGCAAAGGTTTCATCATAATCTAAACCTTCTCTTTGTCTAAAACCTTGAGCAACCAATCTAGCTTTGTTTCTAATCACATTTCCTTCTTGGTCCTTCTTATTTCTATACACCCATTTTGTACCAATGATGGTTCTATTCTTTGGTTTAGGTACAAGTTGCCATACTTTACTTCTCTCAAATTGGTTCAATTCCTCTTGCATGGCCAAAATCCAATCCGGGTCTTGGTTGGCTTCCTCAAACTTTGTTGGTTCAATTTGTGACACAAATGCACAATGAGCAATCATTTGGTTAATGCCCGACCTCGTACGGACCCCTTCCCTTGGATCCCCAATTACATTTGAAAGAGGGTGAGAGTTTACTTCCCTTAACTCTTGTGGAATTTGATAACCTTGTTGAGGTGTTGTATTTCCATCTTCGTTTTCATCATCCTCATTCAAGGCATTGATTCCATCACCTCCTCCTTGATTTTGTTCATTGATCGGTTCATGTTGAGGTGCGCCGTCGTTGTGAGTTTCTTGTTCAACCACCATGTTTCTTCTCTCTTGGTTCTCATCATTCACTTCTTGTCTTGAATTATCAATTCCTACATTGTTAAGGCTACCAATCTCGGCCCGAACATTAGCACTTTCATTGAACTTAACATTGATGGACTCAACAATTATGTTTTGAGATGGTACATAGATTCTATATGCCTTACTAGTCAATGAATACCCTACGAATGTGCCTTCAAATGATTTTGGATCAAATTTGTTTGTTCTTTGAGATTGGTCTAGTACAAAACATTTGGAACCGAAAACCTTGAAATATGAGATATTAGGCTTACGACCCATCCACAATTCGTATGGTGTTTTCATAAGGATGGGTCTAAGACCAATTCGATTAATTACATAATATGCCGTATTAACTGCTTCGGCCCACAAGGACTTGGGAAGTGAGGAGTCATTTAACATGGTTCGGGCTAATTCTTGTAGAGTTCGGTTTTTCCTTTCAACAACCCCATTTTGTTGAGGCGTTCTAGGAGCCGAATATTTATGCCTATAACCCCTAGTTGAACACAACTCATCAAATTGAGCATTTTCAAATTCCCCACCATGATCACTTCTAATCTTGTTAATTTTCAATCCTTGTTCATTCTCAACCCTATTGCAAAACTCAACAAACCGTTCAAACGTCTCATTCTTGTGACTTAAGAAGAGACAACAAGTGAACCTACTATAATCATCAACTATGACACACACATATCGTCTTTTACCAAGACTCAACACACTAATAGGTCCAAACAAGTCGATATGTAGCAATTGTAATGGTTGGTTGGTAGATACCATGTCCTTAGATTTAAAGCTAGACTTAGTTTGTTTACCTGTCAAGCAAGCTTCACATACATGATCCAACTCGATTTTGCTCAAAGGTAGTCCTCTTACTAAATCATGCTTAATTGCATTCTTGATTGTATCTATGCTTAAATGAGCCAATCTTCTATGCCAAAGCCAAGATTGGTTAGTTATAGCACTAAAACATAGTTCACCTTGATCAAAATGATTGAGATACAAGTAGTATACACCATTTTGACGTTTTCCTTGGTAAATCAACTCATTGGTTTTGCAATTCATTAGATAGCAAGCATTAGAGTCAAATTTCACATGATAACCGGCATCACACAATTGGCTTATACTGAGTAAGTTATAGTTCAAACCATCTACTAAATAGACATTTGAAATGGTTAGGTTTTGGTTACCAACCGAACATATACCTATAATCTTACTCTTCCTTTGATTACTACCAAAAGTAACGGATCCCCCATCATGAGATTTTAGGGATATAAAGTTTGATTTGGACCCGGTCATGTGATGAGAACATCCACTATCTATTATCCAAGCGTTTTCTTTATGTGTTGACATCAAGCAAACCTACAAGATAATGCATTAGTAATAATCAACACATAAAATTAAACTCCCCCTAAATATTTGACAATTATGAATCTATGGGGAATATGCAAGACACACCTTACATGTTGAGTTTAGGAACCCAAGCAACCTTCTTCAAGTTGCTTCCGTTTCTAAAACCACACTCTAGTGATATATGACCATGTTTGCAACAATAGTTGCAAAATGTACTAGTTGGAGGGTTGATGCGTTCCTTAACAAACCGATTTGTATAGTCATTTTTAAGTTCTTGAGCTTGACTCCTAGGTTTGGGTGATTGAATTATGTGAGTTTTATAATTGTTTGAGAAATTTTCATGTTGGAAAGCAACCCTTGGTTTCTCAACTTGTTGAGAACCAATATAGGAGTGATTGGTACCTTTGATCACATACCGCCACCCGGTTGGTTCCCTATGGTAAGCGTTCTTGGACCAAGATGGATCAAAATACTTAGGTGTTGGTTTATTCTTGGTGTGGTTGCCATTGCTAAACCTATACCTATATGCATGATTTGGTACATTGTTCGGTTTTGGGTATCTAGAACCTTTGCCCTTGCTACCATGAGTTTGCTTTCCTTTTTCTTTTGGATCCTTAGGGTTGTTGGATGAAGAAGAGGGTGAACTCTTCTTAAATCCTAGATCCGATTTATCATGAGATTTTTGTCCCTCAAACAACCGACTTAAATCCATCCTTGTGCTACTCTTCAATGCACAAGTGGATTTTAAGGATCCGATTTCCTTTTCCATATTTTCTTTATCAAGTTTTAACTTTACAATAGTTTCAACGTGTTTGTCACAAATCTTTACCTTGGTTTCAAATTCATTTACCTTGGACTCAAGCTCAAGAATTCTATTATTTAAACTCCCAATTTTACCATCTCTACTCACTATGGCATGATTAGCTTCAATTAGAAGTTTGCTTAACCTAAGAATTTCAAGTTTCAAGGAATTTTCATTAGCTTGATTGCTTGTGTTACTACTAGAATACTCATCATCATCATCTGATTCATCATCGGATGGAAGTCCTAGACAAAATTTAACCTCATTTGAGTTTAGAGATACCTTTGCCTCATCGGATGAGGTTGAAGCACTAAAGTCATCCTTGGATTCTTCATTTTCCGTTTTCTTCTCCTCTACCGGTTGTTCATCCTCCACCGGTTTTGCCTCTTCCATTTGTTGTGCGTCCTCTAACGGTTTCTCTTCTTGTCCTTCATCCACTTTCTCAACTCGGGCAAGTGCGAATCTCTTGATGAGTTCAATCACTCCCGGATCGGTAACTTGGTTCTTTGATATGATAGCATCAAGATCAACCTTCTTCTTGGTCTCCTCATTGTCTTCCATGAGGCACTCATCATCAATTATTGCCATGAGTGCATAGGGTGTTTGAGGGTCATTTGATTGTTCCGCTAAACACTCATCTCCTTCACAATCTTCTTCTTCCCAAGTCTCGGCTTGCATAGCCTTGGGATTCCTTCTACCCTTAAATCCATCTAGCTTTTGTCCCCCTCTTTGATCTTGTCTCTTAATTCCATCTTGGGTTTTCATTTGATGAAACAATCTATAGCAAGTGTGAATTGTATGACCTTCTTTGTCACACATCAAACATACTATTCTCTTTCCCTCTTCTTCTCTTTTTGAATTGAGCCTTCTTTCGTATGCGAATAGACCTTGGATCATTTTGGTGAGTATCGGTATCTCCTTGTTGTGATCTTGCCCAAAGTCTTTGAAAGGGTTGGTCTCAATTTGGTTTCTAGTATTGGAGGATGAAGGGTTATGGTAAGATTTGGAGTTGTTGTATGGCCTTGAGTTTTGTGCCGCTAGTGCAACGGGTTTGTGACCTTGATCTTCTCCTATTTGACGAAGAGTTTCCTCATAAGTTTTGAGGAATGAGTAAATCTCTTCGGGAGTGAATGGCACCTCTCTAGCGTTATGCATAGCTTCTAAGGAGCTCATGTAACCTTGCCATGATGGCCTTCTCATCATAATCCTTATGAGCTTGCTAGCCACTTTGCAAGGTGTCAACGGGTCACCTATTTCAACAAAATCATTTGTCAAAAGGGTTAGCCTAGTATACATATCCTCAATAGACTCATCATCTCCAATCCTAAAGTTTTCAAATAAGGATTGAAGACCGGCACCCCTAGACCATTTCAACAAGTCATTTCCCTCATATTTTCTCAATAGGGCATGCCACATATCATATGCATTAATGGCTTCACCAAAGATTGGTGCAATTGACTCATGCACCGATGCCAAAATTGCATTTACCGCTTGGTCATTTTCTCTCTTTTTCATAAGAGATGGTATGGTTAATTTGTTATCCGGGCTATATTCCGGTACAAACTTGGTTGTGACCACTTCTAATAAGTCCATGATACCTAGGTAGTTAATCATGCACCTCTTCCAATATCCAAAGTTCTTACACCCTTGCCCCAACACGAGAGGTGAAGAAACATGCCTAAGTGGGTTGGCCATTTGGTTGGTATGACAATTGATCTTAGCTTGTAATTAAGACGGTTCCTAACTATCAAGCACAACACTGCTCTGATACCACTTTGATAACCTAGGCGGCCTAGGTTATGGACAATTTTTCGTTTAACTAACAATTAGGAACTTAATTGCAATTTCACCAAATGCAATTACAATACACAATGGTTCAAATTAATATGCGGAAGCGTAATATAATTTCTCAATTAACCAACTCAAGTGTATGTCACTAACTCCTAATTAAGCAATTCAATCACAATTAACACAATACAAGTAGGAATTAGTAAATTGAAATAGTAAAGAGTAAAGAGATGGCTCAATCGCGTGTTGACGGAGTTCGGCTTGCACCAATGGCCTCGCCTACGTCTCCGGGTCCCCGGTGCCCCCGCTTCTTGCGGTAAAAAGCCCGGTCCGCTCCAATAAACAAAGTTGCAATACAAAGGCGGAATCCAACTCTCTTTACACACACCGGTAGAGTAATTGGACCCTAGGTTTAATCAAACGATTCACAATGGAAACAAAAGAAAGTATATGATGATTCTCTAAACTAATAGCACAACTAGTCTCTCAATAAGCAATAGAACAATTTGGCTAATTAAAATTGGGAGATTATGAAATGGATTTAGCTACTTAATAATAAGCTCAAGTGCACAACAATGGTTGCTGGAAGGTTTTTGTTTTTGCTAAATGTTTTCAGTTTAAAATAAAAGTGAAGAAGATGGTCCCCTTTTATACCTTTTCATTTCTGCACAAAATTAGTTTTTCAGAACATAGCGCTACTTAACAATTACTTCTTTCTACAATTAAAGCATATCATATTAAATTAGCACAATCTTAGTGTTTTTTTAATCTCAGTACAAAAAAAAAAGAGTAAAGAAAACTCGTATAGTATTTTCAGTGTTATAGTATGTTCCAATTATTTACAAAGATTGTGTTATGATATTTCCTTTTTTCAGCAAATATAGAAAATTATCCTAAATTAATATTTAATTATGAGGTTTTCTTTATATTAAGACAAAAATTTGAATACTCTAAAAGATAGATACACTGAATACTCTACTAGCTTCATCTGAACAGTTCAGTTCATCGAGATTGGTGAAAAATGATTTTTTTTAAAAACACAACAAAAGTTGAAATGAATTAATTTTCATCTCGATGACTTAAACGGTTCAGATGGAGTAGAGTGTCCAAGTTTTTGTCTTGTATTAAACATAGAAACAAATTAACGTCACATGTTATTTTAATTATTTTACCCTTTAATCAACAATTTATATTTCAAATATGAAAGATCCAAAAAGGGTAATGTTAATTAGAAACATCATAATAAAATTTATTTGAAAAATCCGAAGGAAACCCCCTAAATATGATGTTTAGTATGTTTTTTTTTTGAGAAAAAGATGGGGTCAAGCCTCCCAAATTTCATTCACCGACGACACGAATGTCGAGTTTTGGATTACAGAATACGAAAGGAAAAAACAAAAACAACACATCCTACTTACAACATGTCCTAATTTACAACACATCCCACAAAATTACGAAAAATTGGAACAAAGAATACAACACATCCTACAAAATCCACATAAACGCCGGTTCTCAAGACACTTACCGTGACGCCGCGACTTGAGAGGATGCCTCAATCTTTCGCATATTGAAGTCGGTCTCGCGGTACCGGGCCCCTTGGGCAGTTTCAAAGATGGCGGTCAAAGCGGCCAAATTTTACTCCGATGACAATCTCGACCGCAATATGTGCATCGGATCTCCGACTTCCGGCGGGTAGACTCCTTCGGTTGGATTGCAAGATCTCGCACCACCACGTGGCCCTACCGGATATGGAGAGCGGCATGTAGTTCTTCGGTTGTGTTAGGGTTTGCCATTCCCTTGTAACGGCCACCTTCGCGACAAATCGGAGCCCGGCATCGCCACCGTGCTCGCCGTTGAAGAGAATCCACGGGTGGAGGCGAGGGTTTGAGATTAGGAGGGAGAAAGAGTGGTGGAGAGGTGGTGGCGGGAATGGAAGAGAGGTGGCTAACGGGAGAGAACCGGTGATGTGATTTCCCTCCTCTCTTCCTTCCCGACCAGAAGCTTTGAGGGAGAAATCGGTAGATCGGAGAGAGAGGTGGCTAACGGGAGAACCGGGTGGCCGATTCTCTCCTCTCTCACGTTTTCAACGACGGCTCTCTCTCAACTTGGTGGGGTGATTTTTATTTGGGTGGAGAGGTGGTGGAGGAAGAGGAGAAGGGAGAATGTACATGGGGGGTGGCGGGAGGAGATCCTCCTCCCACGAGGCCTCCCCCGCCGACGGTGGCGGCTAGGATTTTTTCTCTCTTTTTTCTTCTCTCTTTACTCACGGGGGGACTCCCCTGTTCCTTCCTCTAGTATGTTTTTTTAACTGTTTTATCATTTTTTCGCAAACAAGCTACAAACTCGACTCGTTAAGACTTGAGCTGGATTATTTCATTTGTCGTCAATCGTTAAGACTCGAGCTAGCTCGAGCTGGATCATTTGTCTCGTTTGACGTTGTAGCTTGTTTGCGAGAAAAAATGATAAAATAATTAAAAAAAACATAATAAAATTATAAAATTGTGAAAATTCTCTACGGTGAAGATCTATTTAGATGAGGATTATCAATTTGACAATCCATATAACTCGTTAAGGTCTCGGTATTTACACGAGCCGAGCTGGTCACAGCTCGAGATCGACTCGTTTATTAACGAACAAATTGTTAGCGAGTCGAATACGAACGACTCACAAGTCACCAATATTTGGGGATGGCAAGATTTTGAGATTCAAAGTACAATTTTTGTTGGAGAATGATGTCATGATTACATTATTAGTCAGTTGCGGTTTAATCAAGAAAAAAAGTATATTTCAACTCTATTATTACTTCGATTCAAATTCGGTCACTGTTGTAAACGTGCACTAAGCTAACCTAATATGCTAAATCTCTATTGTTACTCGCTATTTTATTTATTTATAATAAAGTCTTTTTGGTTTTTATATTCAACAGAATAGTCTGTTCTGTGTTCGCCACAATAATCAACCTTCCAGCCTATAATAACTCAAATGTATTAATGAAAACTCCTCAATTTCATAACTACCATTACACTTTTTATCAACTCATGTTCCAGCCTATAATAACTCAAATCTATAAATGGGAATTTCTAAAACAATGTTGTAAAACGATATTTTGTTTAGTAAATGTATGCCTACGGGCTTTTCATAAAAAAAAAAAATTCATGTTCTGCCCATCACATCGTCTTCTTAGTGATGGCGAATGATATTCTCAATTTCACTGCACTTTTCAATTTTCGGTTGAAAAAAAAATTCTCCCTCCTAATTGTTATTAGTAGCATAATATATGAGTATATGACTTTACTTTTGCTTCTTTGATAACTCAATAAAAATTATATAATAAAGATTTGTTACATAACTATAATTTCAATCAGTCAAATTTATATGAAACGTGATGTGTATTGCGATATTATGCATTGATTTAATACAACAAAGAATTTAAAAACGTAATAAAAAAACAAGACTAGACATATTTCCTAGTAAATATAAAACATATTATGGGTCTGTTTGGCAACAACAAATTTGAAAGAAATATCAGAATAGAGGTTTATTCCAACAATATGATTTTATCAAACGTATTTCAAAAGGATAAAATAATGATAAAAGAGGTTATTCCGATATACCACCATATTGATGGAATATCAGAAGACATTGTTTTGTATGACTAAGCAATCAAATTTACAATGTAATATATTATATATATACTTTATTATTATTGTTAATATTATTATATTATCTTAATTATTGAAATAATATTAATAATTATTGTTAATTATTATTGTATTATATTTGTAATTAACAGTATCTTTGTAGATTATATATAATTTATATTATTATTATTATTATTATTATCTTTATTATTAAATTAATATTAATAATTACTATTACTTATTATTACTTTATTATTTTAAAATAATGCAAATTATTATAATTTTATACTATTGTGATTATCATCATTATTATTTGATTATGTTGTATTATATTTGTAATTAACAATATTATAGTATATTATATATAATTTATTATTAATATTATTATATATAATTTATTATTAATATTATTATATTATCTATATTATTAAAATAATATTATTAATTACTAATTAATTATAATTATTATTTTAAAATAATTCAAATTATTATATTATTATGATTATTATCCTTATTATTTGATTATCTTGCATTATATTTGTAATTTAGTGGGTGATATTACTCAGATATCAAACACTGCCTGCCTTGAAGAAAGAAAGATAAACTTTTTTGGAGTCTGGGGACCGAAAGAAGTCAAGGAAAAGTGCGCTGTTTAGTTTCCCTTAAACAAAATACTTGTATAATATACTTTATTAGTATTATTAATATTATTATATTATCTTTATTAGTAAAATAATATTAATTATTACTATTAATTATTATTACTATTTTATTATTTTAAAATGTGCAAATATTATAATTTTTATATTATTGTGATTATTATCATTATTATTTGATTATGCAGTAATTATATTTGTTATTAATAATATCTTAATATATTTATTATATTTATTATTAAAAATTTGTCTTTAGAAATGAACTGCGTATGAGTTAATTGGCCCAATCCTTGTATTGGAAGCTTGGAACAGATATAATACTTAATTGATTTGCTCAATTTGCAAAGGTACACCCAATATTTTTCCTTAACCGATCAGAAATGCCTCCAATTTAAGACCCTGTGCAGCAATTGTTATAAGAAATCGAGAAAAATTGGATCCTGTTCACAGAATCACAGTTCGTATAGAGGTTTTGCTCTAAAAAAACATCAATACTCGACCGAGTACTATAAAGATACTATATAATAATAACATGTAAAACCTTAAAATATTTGGACTCAAGTATCTGGGCGATTTGAAGTATTGAATTGAGATGTTCGTAAAGGATATTTAAAGAGCTGGCAGTTGATATATATAAAACTGCAATTTCATGCTTACGTAAGGTTGGCCGTTAAATTTTAAACTTGCGCTAATCACCAATGTAAGTGCTACAGAAAGAAAACCATTGACCTTCAAAAAAACTATGCAAAAAGAAATGCAATATGAACTACGCAGAATGGCATATTTAAGATGGTGTTCATATATGGACGAGACATCACTGATGTCACTTGTTCTTCAACAATTTAGAAGGCAGATGCTTTATTTGCAGTTCTTTCTATTTGAAAAAAAATTAAAACTTCAACAGTACATTAACATGAAATTCATGGGTTATACAATACAAGACAAGCATCAACAGTGTATTACAAGGGTAACAATTATCAATATGTTTATATTCACATGCAGTTCTTGTGATAAATAGCAGACTCTGTTCAAAGTTCTCGTAAAGAAACCTGAAATAATTTTCTTAGTTTGCATTCACATGGCCTCCTGTTTCTGGCATGATGCAAAAGAAAAGGGTTATTCAATGCTAATTTTAAGTACATGACAATTGTTGAAGAACATAGAAAAGGGTTATTCAATGTTGAAGAACCATCAAGATTTGTGCTCAGCTTACTGTGAGTTTCTTCAGATCTTCAACAAGAACAGAAATTTCCTCTTGCTTTAATAAAAGCTTCTGAAATATCTAGGATGGTAAAAAACATAGATTTGTTCTCAATTATATATTTCAATTGAAGCCATTCATTGACAAAATCTTAGTAATCTAAATAAAATTGTACCTCATCTGTGTCTTTGAGCCAACCTTCCAACTCGTTAATCTTCAATGAAATACCTCCATCCTGACCCTTTGTCTGTATGGTTTGGTTCCAGCAAAAATAACTATAGACATCAGAGACATATACAATAACAGTAATGAAATTACAAGATATATTGACAAATGACACCTCATATTCTTCTGCTATTATTTTCAGTGTTTTTCCACCATTGGGGTTGGGATGCCCACCGGAAGGCTTCTGATAAAGCAGAAATATTAAATATTGTGCAGATCAGCTAGCAAGCAATAAGTATCAATTACCAAGAAATACCAATAAAGATAAATATGGAATGTAGGAACCCGAGTTTTGTGTGTGTGTGTTGTGGGGTGGGTGGGGGGCATCATACATTGTTCCTATCAGAAGACTCGTCAACACCTGTTTCTTTATTGATTTGCTCCTCCATAAACTTCTTTTCTTTATTGAAAACCTCCTGCAAGTGAAGGTATTTTTCAGCGTACATAAAAACCCTTTTTCTCATATTGCAGATAGGAATCATCTATGGAATAAAAGTAACGGAAAATAAAAACACCACCTCCAGAAGGTGATTGATTTCTGGATTGGTCCATGGTCCTTTATCTTGCATCAAGCATCCACCATCGGCTGAACAGTTGCAAGTTCCACCCAAAAACTCTGGTATATTCCTACATAGTAAAATTAACATGATCGTTGTTGTTAACTTGAGAAGTTGAGATCATGTCTGCCATATCAGATGACATTAGATAGTAACCTAACTTGATAACTGTTGTTACCTCGGATCTATAGCTTCAAAGAGGGTACTGTGATAATTGGTTCCTAGAACCTGAGACAATAATATTTAAATTAAATGAAATAAGTTCACTTCTAGAGTGTGCCGGGACAAAAAACAGGGGCGTTATATAGATAGAAAGGGGATTTATAGGTATACATAGACTGAAACTGCTGGATAAAGGCAGGATAGGCTCAAACAATAGTTGTATGTTTCTTCGTTTTATGATTAAAATGAAGAGGTCGGGCATCCCACTAATTTCAAAAAAACAAAAAAAAGAAATAAGTTCACTTCTCTGAAGGAGGAGCGAATAGTTCATAGAAACAAAAAAGGGAAAGAAATCATGAGAACCTTTATTTTTGAGAGAGTACGGGCCTCTAAGAAAGCTTTTAGCACTCTCCATAGTGTTCTAAATCCAGATCCAGCATTTATTATAAATAATTGATTCAGCGTCTGTTACAAAATAATTTAAAAACTAGGTACATTCAAATTGTGGAATCATTAAAAGAAAACACAAACAAGGAAAGGTCACAGAAATCAAATCACCTCTGGATAGTAATGGCTATCAATTTTCTGAATCTGTATAAAGAGCTCTCTAGCTGGTTTTGAGAAGTTGTTTAGACCCTAGTTACATCCACAGTGTTTAAAATAATAAATAATATAATAGAAGATGCAGGAAATTTTCACAAAATATATTCATAACACTTATAGATGATTAGATATACATATAATCGTTCATAAATTAAACACAGGGAGTCAGAATATATTCATAACTTCAAGAAGAAATATAGCTATAGCACTTACCACTCCTTTCACATCTAACACTGACGTGGTAGAGGCTATGTGTTTTTTAGCAGCAAGCGAACAAGCAGGGTACCTAAAATTAAGGGTTTTCTCTTGCTCACTTATGTGGTAATTTATGTACCTTTCTATGCTAGTGGCATTTAAGAGAGAGTTTAGATCGACCAAGCCTATCCTCTCTATGTATAGTGGCCTGCCATACTGGTCCACCCCATGAAACCCCTGCGGATAACATCTTTTGACGGCTTCACGCTCTTCAAATTTGAAATCCTACACATAGTGAATTACACAAATAACACTTTCATACAACCCATAAACAACCAAGAAACAATTTTCTTTTTGTTTAGAATTCAAATTGTAATACAAACATTTGAAATAATTACAAGTATTTACCTTTACAATTGCATCTACCCCAGAATCTTCACGCCATTTAACCATATTCAGAAACATTTCCTTTGCTTTTGGTACATTAAATGCCCTCATTCTTAGGAACCTGTAATCAATAAAAAGATAATGAAGACATTAACCAATAAAGACAGCTTTGTTACTGTGCAATTTTAAGTAAATTGCAACAAGGTATGCCAGTAATCAAATTTCACACAGGCACTAGGCCTGTACATCTTGGACAGGTACATAGTGGTACCAGAGTTTTCTGGTATCCTACTGATTTGAGAATACAGTTCCATATTCATTACCTGCCAGCCTGCATCGGGTCAACATTAAACCCAGTCACACGTTTCATGTACTTGTGTGAAAAACAGTTTTTTCCAACAAAGTTTCCACATAGTCAGAAGTTTGTACCGTAATAGCGTATGATAGTCGTCATATTTCTCAGGCAACCTGCCCTCGGATAGAAGCTGGTTCCGTATCAATTCTACCACTTCCTCTTCTTTAGGGTCATGGATGCTTTGGAATATACCTTTAAAGGTATTGCTCCGACTAATTTTTGTCAAAGATTCCTGTACAGATTTGAAACTCATTTTAGGGAGAGGATGTTTCTTTTTCGGTTTTTCCGGGAGGTGCCAGTGGGATTCTAGGGGTGAGTTGAGAGAAGGAACACTTTTTCGGTTTGGTTGGGTTCCCTTTGAACTACTCCAAGTTTTATTGCTGAGCCAGTTGGACATGCTCTCCTTTTTCCTTATGCTCCTCTTTGAGCGGTGTTACCCTTGTGCTTCTGTAATTTTTCCACCAGAAGAAAATAATATAAGACACAACAACAACAACGCCTTTAGTCCCAAACAAATTGTGATAGGCTAGAAATAAAACCCAATCAAAATAATGAAAAAAATCAATGTAAATAATGATAATATAACAAATAATATCATAATATCTAGAGTAATAGTAATAATAACAATAGTAGTAGTAAAAATAATAATGATAATATCAATAATAATAATGATAATAATAATAGTAGTAGAAATAATAATAATAATAATAATAATAATAATAATAATAATAATAATAATAATAATAATAATAATAATAAATGGTAATTATAATAATAATAGTAGGTATGATATAAATCACAACAGTGTCTTACGTCTCTAATACTGAACAAATAGCTGTACAACTGTACTACTACTTCGAAATTCTAATCTAGGTCATGATTATGGTATGTGAAATGCTAATTTTCATGCGCTTCTATCTGACGCCAACTCTTTGAAGACGTTTCATGCTTTAAGTCTCTTTTTACTGTTTCATTCCAGGTTAACCTCGGTCGACTCCTATCTCTTGTTGTGCTTTCGATGCGGCTCAAAACTCCAATACGCACCGGTGCTTCAGAAGGCCTTCGCTAGATATGTCCATACTATGTCAAGAGATGTTAGACAAGCTAAATTCAAGTATTGCTCATTGTTGTATGATGTTTGTTATGGAACTATTACATTCCAGATTTGAATGGACCAAACTTTAGTTCTGTAATACTAATCGGTTCAATTCAATAATATCCTGGTTATGCTGTGTTACTAAAGCAATATGCTCTATAATATTTAGTAACACACACACAAATTAACTTCAGCGAAAGTAGGTTGACCTTTAATTTAATACACAGAGCATAGAGAAACAAAACTTTTGAAAGGGAGCATCATTACCTCTCTGAGACAAAGCAACAAACAGATTAAAGGCACCAATAGTAGTAGCCCGCATAAGCACAGAATCCAGAGAGAGCAAGATAGAGGTAGGATGCCAGAGAGAGAGAGAGAGAGAGAAAGAAAGAGATGCAAACGAAGAGTGCTTTTGCTTGTCATGTCTGTCCTTCGTTGCTTCCTTTCTTGCATCTTTTATTATTCGCGATTTATCAAAAAGCTGAGAGGAAACGGACAAAACTAGAAGGGAAGCGAACCGCGAAAAGAACAAACTTTTTGCATTTCATTTCAGGTTAGAAATTATGGGCCGTTTCAGATTTCAGGCCTGAGTTATCATTTTCCAAGAGAATTTAAATGGGCCGAGTTAATGCTTGTTTTCTAAAATTATGAGTACTTGACTGGATAATATTAAAAATTAAGGAGAGCAATGAGAGAAGTACGAAACGAATTCTCTAGCTAATTGATTTCTAAAAAATTCGTCGCCTTCATCAGTCACTTACCCAAAAGATTCAGAAACCCATTCGCTAATTAATCGTCCTCAATAAATTCCTAGCGCAAATTGCTTCCTGATCAATGCTCTTTCGTCCGATCAATAAATTCCCAGCAGAAATCGAGGTACTAAGTGGCATTTCATCAAACAGTTTCATGTTTCCTGCTTTACATATCCATCGATTCAATGAAATGAGAAGTGTAAAGCTAGTTCCTAGGATTCAATTATCTTATGGATTGAAAATGTGTAAATGGCAACTCATTGCTGAATGCAGATTATCATGTTTAATTGAAATTAGGATTTCTTTTTATGGTATTTCTCATGTAAATTTCGTTATGATGTTTCCCTTTCATATCAGAAATCTAAATATTGATTTATAAAAGATAAAATAGTTAACATTATATCCTCTGTGTGAGTGGTCACGAATATGAAATTAAAGCAAGATGTCATTGAGAAATTTTAGGTCGATTTTGAGATATTCACGAATATTTAATTTATTAATTTATGCGGTAGCGAACTATCACGTTCCATACATGATCTTTGGGCCAGGCCGAACTTTGGATTAAAAATATACTTTTCGTTTGCGAGATTTGGGCCAAACACAGTTAAAATCTTGAAATCTTTTGTAGGCGTGGGTCGGATGATCCATGTGTCGGATTCAAATCGTGAGACAGCCCCACCAGCCCGTTAACATCACGATCAAAGAAGTATTTTAGCCTCTCCCTTTCGTATATTTTCCGGTACAATCGTTTATCGCTCAAGTGAGACGTCACCACCTAGGGTTAGGGTTTTCGTTACCGACATCGCCATGGATGCGCAACGAGCTTTACTCGACGAACTCATGGGAGCAGGTAATCAATCCTTCTTCTCTTGCCTTAATTTTACCTTCTGTCATGGAATTTTCGCGCTGGACCTTGTGTTTTCGTGATATCTCGAGGAATTTCAATTCTGGTTTTCCTTGTGATGTCGTCGATGGATTACAGGGTCTGATACTTGACTATAGG
The DNA here is from genome assembly GCA_964058865.1 of Eleocharis quinqueflora. Lineage (NCBI taxonomy): Eukaryota > Viridiplantae > Streptophyta > Magnoliopsida > Poales > Cyperaceae > Eleocharis > Eleocharis quinqueflora. The sequence continues at coordinate 22,775 of CAXKVX010000074.1, read as the reverse complement.
ATTTTCTTTTGAAATATATGCCGATTAAAAATTAATAACTAAAATTATATTTTCGTAAACAAAGTAAAATTTGTCTATTACATTGGTAAAGTACGCACTGGCATGAAGTTTTCTCTGGTCGTCCAGCTCTTATTTCTTTCTTGACCAATTGCCAACTGAATTATTTAATTAAGCGAGCTATTAGGAGGTGTCTTTGCCATAATTCAGTTTTGACTTGATTTTTCAACTTTATTTAGTACATACATACTACCTATGTAACCTACCTGTAACTGACCTGAGTTTGATCTTTGTGGTATGTAAATGTTATTAGGTGATAATAGAGGGTTACTGTAAAGGGTTGTTTAGAAAAGTTTTCGCCCTGCCATGCTGGAAGTACTGATTTAAATGATTTTTACTTTGCTTTTTTTGTGTTTCATGTAACAGCAAGAAATATGACAGAGGACGAAAGGAAATCATTCAGAGAAATTAAATGGGATGACAGAGAGGTGTGTGGTCCCTTTATGGTTCAGTTTTGCCCCCATGACCTTTTTGTCAATACCAAAAGCAATCTAGGTACATTTATATCCCTTTGTTTTGTGATTTAATCTTTCGTCACTTTTTTTATTCATTGGCCGTAGACTTACAACACATACCCACAAAAGAAATAAAAAAATAAACATGAAAAACTCCCCCTGAAAATTGTCCCCACCGGAGCTTGAAATCCGGATCTCCTTCATAAAAGTCTTGTGCCTTAACACTATACTAGATAGGACTCAGCAATCTTTCGTCACTTAAACTTTACCATTAGTGATTTTATTATTAGCCTTGAAATGTTTTTTTCATAATTTTTTCTTTCAGGACCTTGCGAAAAGATACATGACCATAAGCTTAAAGAAAGGTGATTATTGTGCCAATTCTTTTTTATATGTTGATAATATTTTGCTTAAGTATCATCTATACTTTGGGAGCTTTTACCCTCTGTGACTATTTCGAAAATAACCGTCTACTTGCTTGTGCTGTCCAAGGTTTTGTCAGATTGAATGTATATTTTTCTTGAAGCACTTAAAAATATTAGTAATAGTTTATTTACTGTAGGACTCATATTTGATGTGAGGGCAACCAATGATAATTTGAAGTTCTCTCTCTGTACATAGCTAATATTTTTTCTCTTTTAAGGTAACCAACTTATCATTAGGTGAACATAATGACTGTTTGTGCTTTTTTAAGCTGGTTTCTTTGAATTTAAGTGGTGCTAAGTTACCTCTTTCAGGAGGGAGCTTAACATAATAAAAAATGAGTACTTTTTTGTATATCTGTAAAGGAATGCTAAGCATTATCCTTGAATAATCCACTTTTTGGTTATTAAATAATGAGAACAGTTTTGAGAATTCACCTCGTCATGATGAGTTTGTTCCGAGGTTTGAAGCTGATCTTGCACAGTTCTGTGAGAAGCTGGTGAGTCATATCTTTATTGTAATACTTGAAAATGATATGCTATCCACCCTACTGTACCAATTCTATAGTACCTTCACTTGGGAAAAATTATCATATATATTGTGCAAGACATATCTTTATAGATGATCTTGCCTAGTATTGAAGTGCCATTTTCATCACAATTGCACCACATATAACTTGAGACTGAAAAATTATTACCAAGTTCTTTTGAGAGGGCTTGAACATTGTTTAATGTATAAATGGCTATTTCCTGGGGATTTCACGACATTTCTGAATAACATGAAGCATTGTTTGTCCCTTCTCTTAGGTTCAGTCTTACAAGTGCCTTTTTTTATGTAGGTGAGTGATTTGGATAAGAAAGTACGTAGAGGACGGGATAGACTGGCGTATGAATTAGAGGTACCAACACCTACACTCTCTAGTGAGCAGTCTGAGCAACTTTCTTTGATTGAAGAGAAGATAAAGAAATTGTTGGAACAAATTGAAGAACTTGGTGAGGCTGGAAAGGTTGATGAAGCAGAAGCTCTCATGAGGAAGGTTTAATAATTTCTTCTGTTAAATTCTTTTTAAACCCATTTGGATATTGTTTATACTAGAACACTCCTCTCTCTGGTTGCCATTTGCACAAATTGATAATCAGAATAGTAAGTAAATACATCACAGTCAGGATAAATTGCAAGGGTACTTAAATTCACTTGAAGAATTTGTGTAAACTCCAAATGATGGTTCAAGCACATGATATAATTAGAGAAGAATGGAAAAGGAAAAATGTCATTGTGTTGGCATAGAGAGGAAAAAAAGTCAAAAGCATGAAGTATCTTTTAGAGCAGATTCTTATATTTTAAAATCGTATTTGGAGGCTTTTATTTTGACTTTATTTTTTTTTGTTAACTTCTTTTAAGGTGGATGTTTTAAATGCTGAAAAGACGGCAATAGTACAACCAAATAGTAAGATAGCTGCGCTTATACAAGAGAAGAAGATGGAGCTCTGTGAAACATGTGGATCTTTTCTAGTGGCCAATGATGCAGCAGATCGGGCACAGTCACATGTAGCTGGAAAACAGCACATTGGTTATAGCATGATACGAGATTTCCTTGCCAACTACAAGGTAATCTGGGATTATGTCTGGAAGCTTAGTAATATTACCTTGCTTCTTTGTTAGTATTAGCATGGAGTACACAACTTTTAGATAAATTAGTTAGCTTGACTTAGGAATGTTGTATGTATGAGTGCCAACCAATAGTGCCCAAGATTTCCGATATATTTTGGAAGTGAAGGACATCTATGTTCCATAATAGTTATTTTTTAATCCATTTCTTTTACTTCTAGACTGCAAAGGAGAAGGCTAGAGAAACCAGGTTAGCTAGAGACAAGGAAGATGAGGAAAAGAAGAGAAAGAGGGAGGAGAGAGAAATGTCGAGGGAAAAAAGAGAGAAATCTAGGGAGAGAGACCATGACCGGGACAAAGAAAAATCTCGAGATAGAGATAGAGATAGAGATTGTGACCGAGAAAGTGACAGGTCTCGTGACCGGAGAGGCAACAGAAATGATCATTATAGAAATGGGAGAGGTAACTTTGAAAGGAGGAGGCACAGAGATTATAGGGGTAGGGATAGAAGCCGCTCTCGCTCTCCAGTCAGACGTGACCGACGGTGAAGTCTAGGTTTTTAAGTTGGCAGAAGAATTTGATGTTGTTTTTTCAGATCATCGGACTGAAGAGGTATACCATGTCTCTCTTTTTTGTTCTCTAATTTTGTTCTCTTGTGACCTATATATTTGAACGTGTTTGAATTTGTGACTGTGTGCTTTGTTAAGAGTTATGTTATGTTCTGGCAGCCGGGTTGAAAATTGAAATGATGTATGGCCTTCATATTATTTAGAGGAATGAATGCTTTGGAAGGTAGGTGTCACCTATCCTTTGTTACTGTTGCATAATACTGTATTTTGAGTTTGGCTATATTTCGCGTGTTCAGGAAAATGAGCTGTTAGTGTATGTACATTAAATTTTTGTTGAGCTCCATTTTCTATTTGTTTTATTTTTATTTTTGAGGAAATATGCATGGTTTTAGTTTTAGTACCCTACGGTCTCCATACTTGTTCATCAACTTGGGATGGGCCAATTTTCGAAATAGTTCTAGTTCTTGAGGTTGGTATCACTGTTCTCTAATCTCTATAAAGAAATAGGTTAAATATACAAATAAATGGATTATTATTTGGTTATTCATTGTCAAATGAGTTGACAGATATAAAGGTATTATTAACTTCAAGGCTTTGAAATGGACAAGGAATATCTGATCAACATATTGAAGGTAAACCATACTTTTTTGTTTTATATGCCAACATACTCGTTATGAACATCATGGTTTTTTGTACTAGGTGATTACCATCAAATTTTTTTTTTTTTGCAACTGGTTCCAAGTATTTACAGAACAAAGCAGTTCTTTTTCTGAGTTTGTAGACAGCATTTGTTGTGTGTTGTGCTAATGTGCTAACAGCATGAAACATTTTGATATTTTGATAAATCAATCATGGAGAGCTACTATCTCTTTCTACTGTAGATGTTTTGGAATGTTCAAAATTTTTATGTGATTTGGTTGCAAAAGGCTATAATAAATTGCTGGTGAGCACTTCAACTTGGCAGTGCTCTTTGGTTTATTGTAGTAGTGGAATTGTATTGCCTTTTCTTGTACACCATTTTGTTTTTGGGTAAAAGAGCTGCTCGATTCCCTCATCCTTACCTTTTCAACTTGGTAATTATAAGTTTACATTAAGGATTGAATAAACATCCAGAGGAGGCATGAAATGTTGTAAATTGACCTTCCAAATTCCTGGATTTGTACGTGTTTGCTTGTAATTTATTGTATAATTGTCATACGAACTTTGCACGAGATGAGATTTTCAGGAAAAGGACCAAGCATTTTTTGAGTAGTTTATACATTAGGGCGCGCGTTCTAATTGGGATATGAAAATGAATGTAGTGCCACTGTTCATGAACTAGAATTTGTTATATACCTATGTGGATGCGCCCGATTCACGATACCGAGTAAAATAAAAATGTAATTCACAGAGGTGCAGTAATAAACAAGGAAAAATGTGCTCCTTTTGCCAGGGGCGGAGGCAAGCTCATTTTGTTGGGAAGCTTATCTGGTGTTGTGTGGCACTATTCAAGAGATGAGAACAACGCTGTCGTGCAGTACCGATGTCTTGAATTTGATGAATTTGATTTACGGAAGTTTGCATTTTTTAAATTTTATTTGCACAAATCTTGATGCAAATGAAGAGTTCAGATTTTCTGTGCGGCACGTATCGTGCGGAACAAGATCTCGTTTCTGAAAAAAAAATTAACAAAAGGAGAATTTTGAATAAAATAAGTTAAATTTAATAAATAGAGGGTCTAATTATGAGTAAAATAAATTAAAAGATTTAGTTGAATATTTTATTAGATTTTATTGATTTAATGAAAACATGTTCAGTGATTAAAATTTATAGACTATCTAATATAAATTCCTACGCCACTTTGTACACCGTGCAGAGTCTGATGTCCAGTGATGGTCAGATGGTATAGGACACAATGCGTAATGTTGGGGCCTTGCTGGGTTTATATCAAAGCTCAATAAACAATATATTAACAAAATCCAGAAATCTACTCCAGTGTAATGTGAGTCTGTGACTGTGATACATTAAATTTTAAAAAGATAATCGACGAACAGAATGTTTGGGAGCTGTGCTGCGATCTGGAGATGTTGTTTAATCTTCCGATTGAACAGTTATGGGCTGGTTGGGAAAGCGCTCGTCCTAAATGCGAACTCAAGGAAAGTACGGGCTCCAGAGTTCTTTTTTGGAGGTTTTTGCTCAAAAACTCAGCAGCACAGAGTCAAGGTCACTGAATATTTTAATAGACTTTCATTGCAACAGCATTACACCACAATACCACATACTAACAATACAAGTCTGCTCCTTGAAACTAGCTACATACTAATGAAGCTGCTATACCAAGCTACTGTTTGGTGAAACTATTATGCCAAGTTACCAACATAATTAAGCATTTCATTGCAACAGCTTTACACCCCAAATACTGACACAAGCAAACGTTAGCTACATACTAATGACGCTGTTGCACTAAGCTACTAATTAGATATATATAACTGATTATATTTCCCAAGTTGCTGCAATTTGGTGAGACTAAATTGCAGCACTTATCCCTCAGTCTAGCCGAAATATCGGATGAAGGCTTCTAGGATTATATATATTACTACATTTGTTTAGAGCTAGTAAAAGTAGCCCATTTCGTGTTAGTAACCCAAAATTCAAGATTCCATCACTAACTTGAGCAAAGTTCACTACCAGTACAAATCCCTATTAAATCAGAAGCTTAATCATTTTTTTCTCAACACGGCATTCCAAGGAAAAGTTTCCAGAGCTCAAGGGCATGCAAGGGGAATCACCATATAAGGTCCCATGCTTTCAAGCCCAGGTTCCCTTGTTGAACTAGGAACATCATACTTCGACTGGATAAAACCATCTATGGTTTCACGATCTTTGGTCTGCAAAGAAGAACTAGCCGATTCCCACTTTGTTACACTAATCTCGCAGGAGAACTTGGGCTTCACTAGATTGACTGATCGGATGCAGACCACAGATACAATAGTCCCAATTGCCTTTTTGATGACATCAACTCGAAATAGGGAGGTATCTGAGGCAGTGAGGAAAACAGAAGGCACACGGCTGCAAAGTGTGACAGACGTGTTATAAAGAAATTTCCTAACCTCAAAATTGTGTGTATTGTAAGTGGACTATGAGTGCTTCTCTTCCCCCCTTGAATTTGCAAGTTTGCTCTGGGCAGAAACACGGTGCGTAGGCACATGCTGTCTGATGCATGCCTCTCTCAGAGGAAAAGAAGGAAGCTTGGCACCCATATAAGGCATTCACACATGAATACTTAATGGAGTCGATGATCTTTTCAAGCGCAATGCAACAAATGGATGCTGTTTCGCAAGAACACACATGGCATCTTTTGGTGAGCTTCTCACGGCAAGCAGAACAAACCACATGTCCATTGGTGCACTGAAAAGAGGAATAATTTATGCAGTTTTAGAGGCACTTTTTAGAGATATGTTTACCATTAGCTGTGATTAGATGCAGTTAAATGAGTAATTTAGCTGGTCTGCTGGTCATATTGGCATTTTGACAACACTAAATGCCATGGTAGATGATTTTATTATCTGGACCAAATTCTTAAACTAACACAGGTTCTTATACATATAATTGAATGGAACTGTAAAGGAAAACCAGAAGGCTCTGCCAGTGTCTCACCATGGTCATTATCCCGTAATAACAACCAAACTGAGATACCCAATCGCAACTAAAAGGCTCTATCTATACAGACATAAAGTTCCCAAACTTTCAATAATATCATAACTGCACAGAACCAATATGAGAGAGACCGGGTATATTTCTTGAGCCGCTAAAAGTATGTTCTGTGAGCAAGATGGCTTTTCCTTCTCTTTTTGAAGGAGAAAATGGGATACAGTCTCCAAATTACATTGCATTTAATTAATTCGGAGGTTTATGATATCTACAAAGATTACCACAAGAGAGCAAGAGAGAGACCTGGTGTATTGGAGGCTTCATGGGCTTGAAGCAGACAGGACAATCAAGAGTCTCAGCATCTAATCTGACGGAAACCGTCTCGTTAGTTATATCGCCATGCGAGCCACTTCCCGACTGGTCCGTTTCTTGTCTGGTGGTGGGGCAATGACTCGAACCTGCCACTGTAGTGGTCTTGGAACTGCTGCAGTTTCTTTTACGTCTTTGTTCGGAAGGGTCACCACGAATCTCTGCATCTGGTCCATTGCAGAGGGAACACTTGTGAGCAGTGATTGGCAAGTGGAAGAACTGAAGAAGATTGTATGGCACTGAATTGAGCTCAATTTAGTCTCAGTTTACACCATTGCTCTATAAACCATAGTTTTAACTTAAGAAATGGATATACATTTGACTCTTAACCTCTAAATTCACTGTTTTTTTTTGCTTCAAATCGCTTATAGGTTTTGCCTCTAAATGGACATACATTTTCGTTTTACATTGATATTTGTATTTTCTATTCAAGACTATCTCATAAACTATTTCAGAATATGTTGCCAAACGTCCATAATAAAATAATTCAGGGATAATGAGGGACAGAGCATACCCTGAGCTCTTGTCTTTGACCTCCCCATCTCGTTGCCAAACGGGGACTAAAGGCGCAAAGAAAGGACCGAACGCGATCTCTTTCAATAATCCGACCTCTCTTTCGATCAATGGCAAGGGCAAATCAAAGAGATTATGTTGATCTCTCTCTTCTTTCGCTGTCTCTTTCAGTAGCGGCGAGGCAGCACGCGCATGAGGCGGAGCGGGAGTTATCTAGGAGGGTTTTGCCGTTTTGGTAAGAGAGGGTCCGTTCCACATATCCGTTTTGGTAAAGAGAGGGTCCGTTCCTCATTTCAGTTCTGAAAAACCGTTTTAATGATTTTTAAACCATGACTCTTCGTTCACCTGCATAGGAACTCGAATTTTTTTTTTTTTTGAAAAACTGTAAAGCACGCATTAAAAGAAACAGAAGCATGCAGTTGCATTTAATTCATTTGAGAAAACTTTACATTTTAAGACCTTATATTTATTAGTAATATATAAAATATCAATTATGTACATAATATGATATAAATTACGTATATTTGTTGTTTTTGACATAAAACTGATATTGTATTATTTATTTTATTTTATTAATAATTCATTTTTCATTAAAAATAAAGTTTGTTATTTTTAAAAGTAGTCAATCGTAATTATTTAATAAATGTGACCATGTTGCAACAATCTTAATATAATATTGATATACATGTAGAACACTAGGCATTCCAAGAAATATGTGAAAAATCAATTCAATTCGAATACAAAATACGGAAGCTAATAATTTAATTTAATATTTAAGATCTTTTCTTAATAATTCATAAATCAAGAATAATGCAACACTTGGATCAATTCAAGCAAAGAAGTAAAGAGAGTGAGGGCTAGAGAAATTGACACAAGATATAACGTGGTTTGGTCGTTGAGCTTGCTTACATCTGTGGGAACACCCTGTATCAAATTCAGGATCGATTTTACTAATCAATAAGTGTTTACTGTTGTACCAAGCAATGTCTAGGATTTGTCGATTTGCAAAATCAACTCTTTAATTTTACAAAGCTTTGTCTTTTGAGAACCTTTGCAGAAAATCTTCAAAAGAAGTTTTGTGGCATCAAACGACCTCCGATGGGCTCCAAAACAAAGTTAGCTAGATCTCGTCATGAGCTTTCCAACGCCACGAAGAACGCCGAAATCAGAGTTGCGAGTCAAAAGTTATGGTCGTTTGAAGCTTAAGGCAATCAAGGATGAAGATATCTAGATATTTAGATGCTAGGTTGATCTTATTTGAGCTTACAATAATTTTGAATTAATGAGATTGAGCTAAAAACCAGCCAAAAATACTAAATTGGACAAAACATTATATAACGATTTACAACGTTATATAACGGTATACCATTGGTTACACAACGTTGTAGACATAGCCAAAAACACCAGAGAAATTTTCAAAACGTTATATAACGCTCTTGAACGTTGTATAACGTTGTAAGAATCCAACGATCAAATTTCTGACAAACCAACGGTCATATTCTGAACTCCAACGATCAAATTTTGAAACAAACCGTTGTGTAACGCTTCCAACCGTTGTATAACGCTTTGTAACGTTATATAACAGTTTGGAACGTTGTGTAACGTCTTACCAAATTTCAGCCAAACAAAAGGTGTTTAAGCTCTCTGTAAAAGGGACCCTTCACCCCCTTTCTTCTCAAAGACTCAATCTCATTGATCCTAATTATTCTAAACTCATTGAGAGATTGTATTGAGTGTTCATTATCTTATTATCTATTCTGATTCTATCTTTTGTTCCTTTGTTTTGTTTTTCATTGGCTCGTTTCTCCATCGGTGTGTGTAAGCGAGACCGAGTTCGACACCCCGTGTTAGGGTTGGTGCTCCACCAAATGTGTAAGAGAGCTCCAATTCCGAAGTTGTAAATTCACTTGTGTTGTCTAGTGAATCGGCTCGACCTTGTTACCGTGTCGGGGGGGGGGGGGGGGGTCGGGAGTCCCGAAGACTAGGATCGTCAATATCTGAACTCCGTTAAAATCCTTGTGTCTCTTGGATTGCTTTGTTTGCATTTTCTAAACTCTTCTCTTTAAATTTCATTATTAATTTTGTTTAGAAATTGCTTGTGCTTGAATTGTTAAAACTTGATGGCAATTGCTAATTAGACCTCGGTATTTCTAGAATTGCTTAAAATTAAGCCCTCCGGTTCCAACATTTACAAGAATGAATCCTCCATGGATCAAAACAAAAAAATGAGATCACACACGGATCTCATACTTGAAATGATATCACACACAAATCTCACGCTAAGACAACACACATATCTACAACTCAAACTGGGAGAAATTAGCTATTCTAGAATCACTCAAAACTATATGAAATCACAAGTTGAGCTTTTAGGTGCTTGGAGGATAATGTTTCAACTTTTTTTTCAGATTGCTTGAATGCTTATACAAAAGTTTCTTTATTCTTCTCGAAATATTTGCACCAAGATATGTAAGGAAATAGGGGAACAACACCTTAAATCTACATTGGTGCTCTGACCCGTTAAGTCATTAGGCATGACTGTCGTGACAGATCGAAATTTTTTCACAGGAATCAGTCAATGCCATGTCTCATTGACAAGTTCAACAGTAGTTCTACCGACATGTCATGTCATTGAATTTGAGCGTCTTGATGGATGGGATCAGAGGCATGTCGATTGCCAAACTCGTCGACACAACATGTACCTCGAACTTTTCTGCTTTCACAGCTTGGGCTCATCTTCTAGTGACTCGTCATGTCTCTGGCCTCCACCGTCTTGACGGTTGGGGGTAAAAAAAAGTTTTTCTTTAGCTTTTATGTTATGTTCAAATCCAATCTTTTTAACAAATATTCTAAGGCCTAATTTGCACTCAATTGACAACCTGCAATCATAAAAATCTTTTACAAAATATTAGTATCGTTTATTTTGCAAATTGTCAAACAAAAAGGATATAGAATCAACAAACCTCCCTTTTGCAAAATCATGCAATAATAGCATATAATACCTCAAATATCGACCATTATTTCTGGAAATTGTTCAAAATGTATTAAATAAAATCCATTGTCAAAATGAGCAATGATTATTTCCCCCCGATCAATGAATATATGATCCCCTCAATAAAACAAATATATCACATAGACAAAATATAACCAAGAAGAATTAACTCAAGTAATCAAGCAAGTAATGAGGGCAAAATTAACATATGCATAAGAGATAATTGTTCAACACAAGCATTTAAAAATATTACAACCAATTTGAGTGTATTTTTATAAGTTTGGGCTCAATTAAATTCTCAAGTCAAGACAAAACATGCATATGTTAACTTGATAAATTAATTCATTCTTTGAATAATAAGATCAAACATATTTGACAAAGTGTATGACTTATTCAAACAATACTAACTCATATACTTTGTTACTTGATTCCCCCTTAATATAATAATCAAATTGAAATAAATAAGGAATGATTTATGTGATCCTCTAAGCTATAGGTTTGGTATCACTTGTGCTTTAAATGAAAAGTGGTTTCAAATTTTTTTCTTTTCTTAACCCGAAAAAATGACTCAATATGACCAATTCTTACAATAGAAATAAAATATTGGTTTGAGTTTGTTAATGTTGTCATGATTATAATTTGGAAATTGATGTCTCTTTTGTTGAACTTGATTTGGGTTTCAAAACAAAATATTCGGTACAAACTTTGAATATTGGTAAGATTGAAAAATACCTTTGAATTTATTTCTTAGATATTTTTTAACAAACTGTGTGTTCATTCAACGCATTGAATCTACCATACCTATCATTTACATAGAGTGTTGGTGGTTGAACTCTATGACAATTGATAAATATATGACTATTGTAAATTCTAGATTTTCTATCCGTCATTATAGAATTATGACAATTAAACTTTTGGTTTTTGGTATACCTTTTGTTATACATGAAGGCATGGTTGTTAACTTTCTTTTTATAGGTATAATTTTGATGCGACTTTTCAATCAATGAAGGTTGTTCATTCTCATAACCAAGTCTAATTTTGTCAGGTGGACCTTGACTAATATAGATCTTATCATAGTTAATTTTGAAACCATAGGTTAAGACTTTAACAAACTTAGAAGCTTATGGATGAACATTTTTCAATTTAAGTTCTCTATTCAAGTTTAGTTTGATTTTTAGATCATTGATCTTAGCCACAAGGCATTGAAATTTAGTTTTTATATCGCTTATCATGGCATCTTCAACATCCATAACTTTGTTGGACTATTCTAGTCATTCTCTCAATTTGATCACATTTTGAGACTCATGACCATTATCCAAAAAAATATTTGATTCATCACAAAACTCCTCAAATAAAATTTGCTCTTAGAGCTCTCAATTAAAACTCTACAGCTTTGGCTCGGCTAGAGGCCTCCTTGGCTACATATTAGCTATTATCATCTTTTCTCTTTCGACTTGCTCATTAGCTATCTTCTCCTCTTTAGTCCTTATCATACTCCTCATGTGGTTAATTATCACTTGATGTTGTTCTCACTTATGACTTCTAGTGTGAGCTTTGTTAGAATGGGGTCTTAAGGTAAGTGCTAGTGCGAAAATGTTTTAACAATTACAATTCAAACTTTTAGACCTTAATCGCCTAGCTAAAATCACAAGCAAGCAAGTATTAGAAGCAATTGAGCAAATCAAATAATAAAGTGCAAATATAGTAAAAAGAGAGACTAAAGAGCAAGTGAGATCAAGAGAACACAATAACATGCAATATAACTTGGTTCAACTTACAAACAAACTAGGCCTACATCCACGAGACTCCCGAAATCAAAACTACCTTTTGAGACCGATTCCACTAGATCACAATGTTCTTACAAATGCGGAACCTATCTTTGGTTATTCTCAACGAGAAAACCAATCTTAGGTTCCAAAACCTATGCAAGGGGCTACACCACTCTATAAGATAAACATATTCGATTGACAATACAATCAAGGACATGAATGCACTACTTGAATACACAATATAGTACACCAAACAAAACTAACAAACTAAGTGTTCTCGGATTGATAGTTAGACAATTTTTACAATAGAGTTGAAAATGAACAAGGTTAGAAGTGACCATGGTGGGGAGTTTGAAAATGCTCAATTTGATAATTTATGTTCAAAAAGAGGATATAGGCATGAATATTCGGCTCCTAGAACGCCTCAACAAAATGGGATAGTTGAAAGGAAAAATCGAACCTTGCAAGAGTTGGCCCATACCATGTTAAACGATTCCTTACTTTCAAAATCATTGTGGCCCGAAGCGGTTAATACGACTTGTTACGTGATTAACCGAGTTAGTCTTAGACCCATTCTTATGAAAACACCATATGAACTATGGATGTGACATAAGCCCAACATCTCATACTTTAGGGCATTTGGTTTGAAATGCTTCGTACTTGACCAATCTCAAAGAATAAACAAATTTGACCCAAAATCATTTGAGAGTATCTTTTTGGGGTATTCCATGACGAGTAAGGCATATAGGATCTACGTTCCAACTCAAAACACCATAATTGAGTCCATCTATGTAAGATTCAATGAAAATGCTAATATTCGGGCCGAGATTGGTAGTGTTGATAATATAGAATTGATGATTCAAGCCAAGAAGTACACAAAGAAGAGCAAGATAGGGGAAATATTGTGATTACAAGAAGTTCAAGCAAATGAAGAACCTCAACACGAAATACATGATGAGCCAAATCAAGGAGGAGGTGATGGAGTAAATGCATTGAATGGAGATGTTGAAAATGAACGCAACACCACTCCATTGCCAAATGGGTATCAAATCAAGCAATTCAATTTATGCAATTCAACAATCAATTTGATTAATTCCCTAATCAAGCAATTCAAGCACAACTCAATTCAATTCACAAACAAATCAAGCAATTTAAACTAATTGAATTGAGAAAATGTAAATAGAGAAAAGGGAAGAGAAAAGCTCAATCGCATGTTGACGGAGTTCGGCTTGCACGGATGCCTCGCCTACTCTCCGGGTCCTCGGTGCACCCTTCTTGTGGTAATAAGCCCGGAGCGCTACACTAAACAATAATCGCTTGCTTAGCGCTACAACTTCGAAATTGGGGCTCTCTTATACACACAGGTGGAGCCGCCAACCCTAACCCGACGCCGAATTCTATCTCGCTTACACACACCGGTGGAGAATCGAGCCGACTTCCTTGAACTCACTTACACACTCCGGTGGAGCTCAAGGCAACACACACACTCACAAATTTGACAATATCTAAATGGAAGAGAATCAAAGATAATCACTCAAACAACCAAACTCTCTATAATCCCTAGATTAGATTTAGCTAATTAAACTTGAGACTAGAGCAAGGATTTGGCTATTTGAAACTAAGCACAACAATGACAGAAAGGTTTTTGAGTTTTTAGAATAGCTAAAACAATTATTTAGGGAGAAGGGTTTATATAGGGCTCAATGCTGGCCAAAAGCAGCTATGCGCCAGATAGTGTTATAATGATATCTACTATAGAAAAGATAGCGTTATAACACTATCTTGAATATGGACAAAAAATTTGACTGTTGGAATCAAGTTCCTGGTAGCGTTATAACGCTAAGCTATGTACAAAACATAGCGTTATAACGCTATCTAGTGCCAGGACAAGAAATTTGACTGTTGGGATTTGTCTGGCGTTATAACACCAAAGTTAGCGTTATAACTCTATACCAAATTCCTTCAGAAGTTTCCAGTACTTAGCCAATTTTTGGCACTTGAACTTACCTTGGCGTTATAATGCCAATTCTGATGTTATAACGCCAACTCTTTGGAAATTTTTGTGTGAATAATTTTGCTACTAATTCAAATGATGTTTTAGATCAAATAAAGTTTATATTCCTAAACTTAAATTATATCTAAGACATATTCTTGATGTTTTGAAATTTTATTGATTCAATTCTATTTTAAAATTTATTTTGAACATTTCACCAATTTAGCGTTATAACTCCATAGATAGCGTTATAAAGCTATCTTGTTCCGATGTAGGTTTTTGGCCAGAAATTACCATTTTGGATATCTAGCGTTATAATGCCAAGTTTAGCGTTATAACGTTATACACTGTTTGGTTTAGATTTTCTTGCTCTTTTGTACCCAAATTTAAATAGAACTAAGATCTAATTAACCTAAGCAAGACTTCATCTTGATCTTGATCTTCTAAACTTGCTCTTGGGTCACCCTTAATCATCTCTTGTGTTCCTTTTATGCATTTGCTTAAATGCCTTACAATTATTCTTAATACACAAGAAATGGTTAATTCAATTTCTCCCCCTTTTTGGAAATGAAACAAAAGGTGCATCTTAAAATTTTCAATTTAAAGCATAGCTCCCCCTCAATTTGATAATTCTCTCTCAATTTAATGCACAATTATAATTTGAGCAATAAGGTTCCCCCTCAATTAGTGCATTTTTCAAAATCATGGTGCCCTAAATAACAAGTTTATAAATATTTTACGAAAGCGTATTTTAGAATTAGGGATTACAATTATTTGTTTTAGTTTGTTTGAGTTTTATAGTGCACAATTCATCAAAAATTTTCTTCCCCTAAATATATGGCAATTAGTATATGGGGGATTCAATTTACAAATTTTCTAAATTTGCCCTTTAGGCATCCAAACAACCTTTGGTTGGTTGCTTTCCTTCCTAAGGGTGCATTCTAGTGAAATGTGGCCATGCTTGCAACAATAGTTGCATATGGCACTAGTTGGAGGATTACCGTTTGCATTTAACGTGTTGGCCTTACAAACTTAGTTCGGTAATCGCTTCTCAATTGTTGTGCCTTGTTGTTCGATTGGTACACAAAATTGAAGTTTGGCTTAGGCACAAGCTTTGTTTGGGGCACAATCTTTGGTTTTTTTATTATGCCTCACACCATTTTGGACAATTGTATGGCATTTTGATTCATATGCCCAACCGTTTGATCCCTTAAAATATGCATTGTTGGATCATGACGGGTTGAAATACCTAGGTATCGATTTGGTTTTGGTACGATTTCCATTGTCGAACCGGTACATAAATGCATGATTTGGTTTCTTATTTTGGACGTTTGCATTGTTGCCCTTGTATTTTCCCTCATTTTTATGGCCTTTGGGTTCTTTGGATGACAATTGAGAAGATGAACCCTTTTCAAATCCCAAACCCTTTTTGTCATGGGGTTTTTGTCCCTCAAATATTTTGCTCAAATCCAATTTATTTTTGCTTAAAGCACAAGAGGATTTCAAGGCTTTATTTTCAATTTCAAGTCGGGTTGCTTTGGACTCAAGCTCATGAAGTTTGTTGTTTAACCCCCCCCCCCCAATTATGCAATCTTTACTTATGAGGGCTTGGTTTGATTCAATGAGGAGTTTGTTCAATCTAGCAATTTCAATTTTTAATAACTCCTCATTTGACACCTCACTTGTGTCATGACAATCATCATCCGATTCACTATCGAATTTCAACCCTAAACACAAATTAACCTCGATGGGTTTAGGGTCTAGATATACCTTTGTCTCATCGATAGAGGTGGAGGCGCTAGCTTCATCTTTGGTGGCTTCATCCATCGGTTGCTCCTCCTCTAACGGTTGCACCTCTTCCAACGGATGCTCCTCCTTCATCGCATCATTCTCCTCAACTCATACGAGAGTAAACCTCTTGATAAGCTCGATCACTCCCGGGTCGGTTACGTTGTTCTTGGAGATGATGGCATCCAAGTTGATCTTTCCTTCATCCACCAAGGCTACAAAGGCATGATGGTCATCTCCTTGATAATCTTCACTCGATGCCCTCCATTTTTAAACATTTCTTCAAGCAATTTGGTGAGAATGGGGATGTCTTTGCTTGCATCTATCCCAAAGTCTCGAAAGGGTAAGACAAATTGGGATTCTTGGTTGGATGTGGAGGTTGTGGCATAGGGATGGTAGTTTTGGTTGGAGGTGGAGGCATGGTAATGGCTATGGTTTCGGGCCGCCAATGCTACGGTTTTGGCTTGATCATCATGTCTCCTAAGTTGTCGAAGGGTTTCCTCATAGGTTTTGAGAAACGAATACACTTCTTCGGGTGTGAAGGTGACTTCTCTAGCATTGTTCATGGCCTCCAACGAGCTCATGTACACCCTCCATGACGACCTCCATTGCATCACCCTAATGAGCTTGGTTGTGATCTTGAATGGCTCCATTGGATCACCTATTTCAACCAATTCATAAGTTAGTATTGTGAGTCGTGTGTACATGTCCTCAATGGACTCACTTTCACCGATTCTAAAGTTTTCGAATTGCGATTGCAATTCAGCTCCTCTAGATCGTTTGAGCAATGCATTTCCTTCATATTTGCGAAACAATGCATTTCACATGTCATATGGGGCAATTGATTCATGTATGGATGTCAAAATGGCATTTACGGCATGGTTATTTTGCCTTCTTCTAATTAACGAATCATTGGTCAATTGGTTTGTTTTGGGGTCATATACCGGTGTGTAGCTAATAGTGACTAAATCCCAAAGATCAAGAAGATTTAAATAGTTGGTCATCCTAATTTTTCAATACCTGAAATTTTTGCATTTTGGTCCTAAAACCGGGGATAGTGAAATTTGCTAATTAGATGCAATAAAATTTGGACCTTTGCTTGCAACTAACAATAATTAATTAGCAAGCTCAACTTGCTCTGATACCACTTTGTAGAACCTAGGGGGCCTAGGTACTTAATTAATTTTTGCTCGGTTCAACCTAATAGGGACCTAATTGAAAATGTCACAAACAATGGCAAACAATTCAATTTGATTAATTCCTTAATCAAGCAATTCAAGCACAACTCAATTCAATTCACAAACAAATCAAGCAATTTAAACTAATTGAATTGAGAAAATGTAAATAGAGAAAAAGAAAGAGAAAAGCTCAATCACGTGTTGACGAAGTTCGGCTTGCACGGATGCCTCGCCTACTCTCCAGGTCCCCGGTGCCCTCGCTTCTTGCGGTAATAAGCCCGGTCTGCTACACTAAACAATAATCGCTTGTTTAGCTCTACAACTTCGGAATTGAGGCTCTCTTACCCACACTGGTGGAGCCGCCAACCCTAACCCGATGCCGGACTCTATCTCGCTTACACACACCGGTGGAGATCGAGTCGACTTCCTTGAACTCACTTACACTCTCCGATGGAGCTCAAGGCAACACACACACTCACAAATTTGACAATTTCTAAATGGAAGAGAATCAAAGATAATCACTCAAACAACTAAACTCTCTATAATCCCTAGATTCGATTTAGCTAATTAAACTTGAAACTAGAGCAAGGATTTGGCTATTTGGAACTAAGCACAACAATGCCAGAAAGGTTTTTGAGTTTTTAGAATAGCTAAAACAATTATTTAGGGAGAATGGTTTATATAAGGCTCAATGATGGCCAAAACAGCTCTGCGCTAGATAGCGTTATAACGATATCTACTATAGAAAAGATAACGTTATAACGCTACTCTTGAATATGGACAAAAAATCTGACCGTTGGAACCAAGTTCCTGGTAGCATTATAACGCTAAGATATGTACAAAACATAGCGTTATAACGCTATCTAGTGCTAGGACAAGAAATTTGACCGTTGGGATTTGTTTGGTGTTATAACGCCAAAGTTAGCGTTATAACGCTATACCAAATTCCTTCAGAAATTTCCAGTACTTAGCCAATTTTTGGCACTTGAACTTACCTTGGCGTTATAACGCCAACTCTCTAGAAATTTGTGTGAATTATTTTGCTACTAATTCAAATGATGTTTTAGATCAAATAAAGTTTATATTCCTAAACTTAAATTATATCTAAGACATATTCTTGATGTTTTGAAATTTTATTGATTCAATTTTCTATTTTAAAATTCATTTTGAACACTTCACCAATTTAGCGTTATAACTCTATATATAGCGTTATAACGCTATCTTGTTCCAATGTAGGTTTTTGGCCAGAAATTACCATTTTGGACATCTAGCATTATAACGCTATGCACTGTTTGGTTTGGATTTCCTTGCTCTTTTGTACCTAAATTTAAATAGAACTAAGATCTAATTAACCTAAGCAAGTCTTTATCTTGATCTTGATCTTCTAAACTTGCTCTTGGGTCATCCTTGATTATCTCTTGTGTTCCTTTTGTGCATTTTCTTAAATGCCCTACAATTATTACAATTATTCTTAATACACAAGAAATGGTTAAATTCAATTTGGTTTGCAAATCAATAAACTTAGGAAAGTTTGAGCCAACAAATTCGACAAGACCTAAGGGAAGTAAACTCTCACCCTCTCTCTAATGTTATTGAGGATCCAATGGTAGGGGTTCAAACTAGGTCGGGTCTTAATCAAATGATTGCTCATTGTGCCTTTGTATCACAAATTGAACCTACACAATTTGAAGAGGCAAATCAAGACTTCGATTGGATAATGGCTATGCAAAAGGAATTGAACCAATTTGAAAGAAACAAGGTTTGGCAACTTGTACCTAGGCCAAAGAATAGGATCATGATTGGAACCAAATGGGTAGGAACAAAAAAGACCAAGAAGATAATGTCATTAGGAACAAGGCTAGGTTAGTGGCACAAGGTTTTAGGCAAAGAGAATGTCTAGATTACGATGAAACCTTTGTAACCGTGGCTCGTCTTGAATCCATTCGAATGCTCTTAGCTTATGCCTCTTACAAAGGATTTATCTTATACCAAATGAATGTTAACAGTGCCTTTTTGAATGGATTCATAGAAGATGAAGTTGGCGTCCAACAACCAATCGATTTTGTCGATCCAACATTGCCAAACCATGTATACAAATTAGATAAAACTCTCGATGGCCTTAAACAAGCACCAAGGGTATGGTATGGTAGATTGAGTTCATTTCTAATTGCAAACAAATTCACTAGGGGTAAAAATGACACAACCTTGTTTACAAAGAAAGAGACAATGATCTATTGTTGGTCCATATTTATGTTGATGATATAAATTTTGGTTCCACTAACGTGGCACTTTGTCAAAGAATTTGCTTCATTATGATTACTTCATTTATGGATGGTAAACATTAAAGAAAACTCCAAACCTTTCAGATCCGAGTACTTCATTTATGGGTGGTAATCTTTTAAGAAAGCATCTTATCCTGCAATGAGAAGTTTTTCTGATCCGAGTACTTCATTTATGGATAGTAACCTTTCAAGAAAACTCCAAACCTTTCAGGAAACCAACACGAAGAAATGTAGAATACCACTCTAAGTGCTTCATGTCTGATTACTTCATTTATGGATGGTAAACATTTAAGAAAACGTCACAAAGCATCTTATCATGCTATGAGAAGTGTTTCTGATCCGAGTACATTTATGGGTGGTAACCTTTCAAGAAAACTACAAACCTTTCAGGAAACCACCACGAAGAAGCGTAGAATACCACTCTCAGTGCTTCATATATGATTACTTCAGTTATGGATGGTAAACATCCAGGAAAACACCACAAAACATTTTATCCTACCACGAGAAGTGTTTCTGATCCGGGTACATCATTTATGGGTGGTAATCATTCAAGAAAACACTACAAAACATCTTATCCTACTACGAGAAGTGTTTCTGATATGATTACTTCATTTATGAGCGGTAACCTTCCAAGAAAATTTTAAACCTTTCATGAAACCACCACGGAGAAGCATAGAATACCCCTATGAGTGCTTCATGCTTGATTATTTCATTTATGAGTGGTAAACATTCAAGAAAACACCACAAATCATCTTATCCTACTACGACAAGTGTTTTTGATCTGCTTACTTCATTTATGAGTGGTAACCTTGTTAGAATTAGGATTGAGGCTTAAAGCGCAATACTAAGATCAAATTACTAGGTGGAAGCGTTTTCAATCAACAATTTCGAATTAAAAGCTTTTAGACCTTAATTACATCGCCAAGAATTAGAGCAAGCAATTTCTAGAAGTAATAGAGCATATCACAACTCAACAAAGAGCGAAGTAATAAAGAGAGAGTGATGAAAGAGCAATCGAGAACATGAGAACATGCTATGTAACGTGGTTCGACCTATCAATCAATTTAGGCCTACGTCCACTGGTCTTCTGGAAAAAATCTTCCTTTCGGGCCGATTTTACTATAAAATGAGTGTTCTTTACAAAGTGCGGAGCCGATCTTTGACTTCTTCTAAACAAACAAGTCAATCTTCTTTTCCTAAACCAATGTATGGGGCAACACTACACTACACGGTAAAAGGTCCGATTGACTACACAATCAAGGACAAGGATGCACCACTTGACAACACATTGTGGTGCACCAAAGGCTAAAATATAGCTAAGAGTTTGTTCTCGGATTGACAATAAGATAATAGAAGCTATCCTAATGCTCTCTAGGTTAGGTAGCTGGAGGATAATTGAATTAGGCTCTTTGTTGTGCTCAATTTAATGCTTGGAAGCTTATGGGGGGTTTTTGATATCATGTTGGTTTGTTTCTGCATCATTTATATAGGTTGGACACTTCTTGGAATCTTGGAACCTCTAATTTTGCATGTAGCATTACACAAGCTCCATAACGCATGGTGGAAGGCATTATAATGCCTTGTACAACTTCCAGAAATGTCCTTCTTCTCTTGTGCAGCTGTCATGTGGGCCAAATCCTGCAGGAACCCGTTATAACGCTTGGGGAACCCATTATAACAGGTTGAAAGGCATTGTGACGCCTTGGCCAAGCGTTACAGTAACGATGTGATCGGGAAAACTCCTGTTGCTGCTGTCTCTCTCTCCTCCTGATCCGTTGTGACAGGTTGGGCACCCGTTATGACGGGTCACAGACCCGTTGTGACGGGTTCTGAAGCGTTATGGTAACGATGTGCTCTGTATGGAAATGTGAAGCCTTTCCTTGATGACTTGAGCATGTCTTGACTTGTCTAGGTCATGTTTGAGCATTGTTTGACATAATTATGTACCTGTTTTAACCTGCATCTTCACCAAAACTCATGGCAAGGTTAGTACTTAATTGTTTTGCAAATTGTCAAACAAGAGATGAGTTTAATCCAACAAACTCCCCCTTTTGGTAATTTGCAAAACCATTTGAGATGTGCATATCAAGTGATGCACATCAACATTTCTCCCCCTTTTTTGCAAATAATGGCAAAATGCTCAAACAATCAAGCTCCGCGTAAATTTAACACATATATATTCATACAAGTCAAGCTATTATATTACTCCCCCCTGAATGAAATAAAATTTTCAAGTATTGCACAATTCATTAAGTTCAAATAAGATTTTTCAATTGAGAATAGGAGAAAGTGAGAGCAAAATCATCAAGAGACATATAACAAGACATCAAATTTAAACAAGGTCATGCAAGAATATCATATTAATCATAAATTCGTACAAGGAGCATAGCAAATAAAAATAAAGATAACCCTAGTCTAACGCTAATTCTCATCACTACTCTCATGTCCCTCATCCTCCAAATTGAGTTGAGTTGCTCCCTCTTGTCCTTCTCTCATGTGATCTTCGGGTCCGGTATGATTAGAGCAATCATTCCAAGACTCAAGTTATTGAGTCCAATTGGTCAAGACCATAAAGTTGAACTCATTTTGATTGTCAAGTCTCTCATGTACACTTGCGGAGTTGTACTTATTGTAGAGTGACAAGTGGTACACTTGTTAAGAGACATATTGAGTTTCTTCTTCAACCGTTGAGAAGGCGTAAGGCATCATTGGGTTGAAGGCTTGAGGAGAATAGTAAGATGGGTCTTGAGGAAATTGGTACCCATGGTATGCTGGAGGAGGCATGTATGAAGAAGTACCGGCTTGAGGCATGCTTGGCATAGGCTTTTCCTCCATGGCTTGTGGAGCACCCGGATCGGTGTATTGATTAGGTTTTGCTCCCTCCTTTCTTATCCAATCATTCATTGGCTTGGGTTTCGGTTCCCAAGTCAAGTTATTCTTGATTCAACCCTTCTTTTCAAGAAATGTAATTAGGTTGGCCGGAAAGTAGATAATAGGATTGGGCTCCCTTGGGCTAACGAGTATAACTATGTTCTTGTGCAAGAGAATTCGGGTCAAGAGATGAGGGTATAGTAGACTCATTGTCTTGTTGGTTAGAGCGGTTCTCATGTGGTTTAGGATGATGAAGGGTATGTCGACCACCTTGTCCT